>PPHD01005773.1:1620-21679 GCA_002909625.1 Bambusicola thoracicus | reverse complement strand
CCAGCCAAAAGAGACACTTGTATTACAGTAATCGCTAACTCATTAGTGCCTTGGTATTACGTGTGTGTGTTAAGTTAGTGCCTGCACTTCAGTCTGCTGTTAGTCACTGGATATGAGAGAACCACACTTCTTTTTTTCCTTTTGAATTGCGGATCAGTTCAAAAACCCTTAAGGGTAAAGGAGATGACCGTGATCTTTTACATACTAGTTTAAGAATTCAAACCTTGTAGTAATGTAGTAATGTTGTTTCTTTTATGGGTGCTATATATCCTTTGATGAAGGCTTATGCTCTTTCTGCTTGCCTCAGTAGCGAGAGCTCTTGCAGCAAGGAGTCTGAGATTCATGTAATGATGGTGCTGATTTTTCTCTTCTCTGGCAAAGTGCTGTAAAGAATGAAATCAAATGCGAAGCTTTGGAGTTATCAGAAATGCTTTTAAGTTCCTGGAGCATGAGCTAATAGAAGGATAGGGAGCTGATTTGTAGGAGCTCAGATCAGGAATATACTTAGCATGGGTGTTTAAAAGTGGCTTAGTACCTTCTTTTATTCCTGGTAGTGCTGCATTGTGCAGACGTATGCATATGAGAGGCTGCACAGCTTTCCCTTTTCCTGTATTTGCTTCAGTTTTTGTCTGCTAGAAGTATATCTAATTTACGGGAAAAATTGACATGCAAGGGATCCCTTTGCCTGATTAAAAGACATGTTTTTAAAGCTAAATTACTGTTGGGGATTCAGTTTCACCTCAAGTTGCTAAGCACATTTTTTTTTCTTCTTGGAATGTGTTTCTGATGGCTGCATGAGTAAAATGCTGTTAGCCAAGAAACTGATGTGAGAAACTTCACTGGTGTAGCTTTAGGAAGTATTTCTTGAGCTTCTGACAATATGATGGTTATACACTGCAAAAGCTGATGGACTTGGCCACTTTCTCAACTGACCTTGAATGAATACCTGTGTTACAAAGCCCACAGAAGTACTGCTTGGTTGCGTTTGGGTGTGCATACAAACCATCCAACCTAATCTCATGTTGTTGGTCTATAGTGCTGTTAAATAACAGCAGGTAATATTGAAATACTGCTGCACTGCGCTGTACTATTCAAACCTTTGTGGGGGTTAAATTTTACATTGTGCAATCTATGTATTTCCAAGATTTTTTTGTGGACTGTCAGAGGTAGTAGTTCTTGGAAGAACAGAAGCTTCAGACTAGGTGGTGATATTTTAAATGAAGCCCTAGTGCAGAAGATGTGGCCATCTGGAATTACTCTTGCTTTAGCAGTTTTTTTTTCCTGGACAGTCGTTATCAAATAGGTGGTTTTCATCCCAATACAGCCAGCAACTTTGTTATATTCGCAACTGTCCTTGTTCACAGCAGTACCTTTGGTATGACAGCTGGGCAGTTTTAGAGCAGCTTCTCAAGGAATCAGGAAAACCTCATTCTCAGATCTGTTGGATGTTAGTACTTTTGGAACAAGACATGTATGTCTGCTTACTGGAGGAAAAGAAAAGGAGAGGGAGGGGAGCTGCCTCAGAATAGAAGGGTGTTAAAATGATAAAGCCAGAAAAGATGACAGGACTGTCTAAAACATCAAGTCATCGTGTATAGAATTCCTGGAAAAGATAAATTGAGATCCAGCGAGTTGGTTCCATTATGGGTATTTCATTGTCATTACAAGTATTCTATTTATAGTACCTTTTTACATCTTCTCGTAATATTAAGAATGTAAATCTTGCTTTTTATTGAATACTAATAAAACAGGCAATATGACTCAATTCATCATCTCCATTTTGTGAGAGGTGCTAATAAAGCACAGTTTTAAAGCAGCTGTTTTTATTTTGTCTTAGAGCAAGTTATTTCTCCATCTTCTTCTCCACAAAGAGAGAAGAGAAATGTTCGTTCATTTTTCATGTGGTCCCAAACAGGGCATTATAGGTCTCTTGTAGAAAATTTCAGGGAATTAGGTCAAATATTTTTAACCTGCTCAAACAAATGCAGATATGATGAAACATTATAACGTTTCCTTTTTTAATTTAGGGAGGATCTGATCGACAGAAAAATTGAAAGTGCTGTTTCTTGTTTGCAGTCTGTTATTGAGCTTGGACGAGTAATCAGAGACAGGAAAACCATTCCAGTAAAGGTTAGAATTCTTAATGCTTCTTACCAGTACCTTGTGAGTATGTGCTGGCTTTGTAACTTTGGGATAAGCCTGGGGAAAATGGATAATAAAGACTGGAATAGTAGACAGACTTCAACAGTGAATTACTTCAAATGATTATGAAATGATTTCTGAATTTTGTTATTTTCATTAGGAAGGATAATTTTTTTTTTTTTTCCTCTCCCTAGTATCCTTTGAAAGAAGTAGTTGTTATCCATCAAGACCCAGAGGCTCTGGAAAACATCAGGTCTCTAGAGAAGTACATACTTGAGGTAAGAACGTCGTGACCTTAACACTTAACTGGATTGTGTATATTAGTCAGTCATTTTAAGAAACAAAACCCTAATTTCCCACGCTGTCTGTGGTAATAACTCAGTAGGTAAAATTGGTTTAAGAGATGTAATGAAAGGTGATATCAGTGGGAATGATGTGCAGAAGTGAAGGTAGATAGGCAGTGATCTGTAGGCAGTCAGTTGTAGTACTGAAACGTACTTCCTCTCTCAGACTGACTCTGTGGGACTTCATTAATGTGTAATTAAGAGACCATTGAAAATGTTACTTCTCTTCATCAGTGATGGGAAAAACATTTTCTGAATAAAAATGAGGTAAGGTTCAACTATGTGTCGTCAAAGAGATGAGTTACGAGGTCTGTGCTCTCCAGTTAAAGGGCATTTGGTGGATAAGTTGGGTGGCTGAGAGAGAGGAGTTCCTTGTAGGGGAGAATAATAGTCCAGACAAGATTGTCACAAGATGTTCCTTAGGAGATATAAATAAAAATAAAATAAGGTCTTAATCTGTACTGCTCCTGGATGCCACTGCAATACTCTTTTAATATGTGACCATTAGAGAAATGCAGCCTCTGCCCTACTTCTAAATCTTGATTTGGGTAAAAGCCTTGTCATTCAAAAATAAAGTAAACCTTGTTTTTTTGAGCATAACTTGGTGAAATTGGCTGGGCTTTCTGCTTTTGGTCAGTCATTTAAAAATCCATAGTATTTTTAAGAAGTGAAATAGAATAGTTTTTTGTAAATAAACTTCATTTATTTGGATGTTTATAGCATAAATAAATATTTTAAAATTCAATACTGCATTTTAGCAGCTGTTTTGAAGGCACAAAGCCTATTAAATTTTGATTGCTTAAGAGATTGTATGTGGAGAATGCTTTTTTGGGCTTTATGTTCAATTAAATTTCATTACAAATAGACTATATGCACTTGCACATCAGTGATGTATGAGGAGTTAAACAGTAAGAGGGAATAGTGAGATGTTTTTCAGCCGCAGTGATGAATTTTGGTAAGCTGTGGTGCCAAGTTTGCCTTGGAATTTTTAAGGCATCAGCATCTAGAAGAAAACAACTTGCTAAACAATGTTATTAACTTTTTAATTAAATTTAAGTCTTAAATTTTCTTAAATCTTAAATTTATTGTGATGGTGTATTTGATATAATGAGCTATGATACATGTAATTTTTCACAGCTAGTAGCATAGGGGCTGTGTAATTGCATCACTGAACAGGAAGTACAGTAAGTAAATATTTTCATTATCAGATTGGAGGCCTTTCAGAACCACTCTGGAAGGCAGTGAGGAAAGAAGGAAAACTTGTTAAGCAATACTGGTCTTGCTGAGCAGTCTTAATTTCCTCTTGCTGTAGTAGACGTTTGTTGGGTTAGATAGTTGCTTGTCACTCAGGTCTTTCACTGTGTCGTCTATGGACATACGCCATAACTTTGTATGTGTCACTGGAGGGTGAGCACTGCATTTCAAGTAACAGCTCTTTGCTAAGAAAGCAGAATTATAAGGCACACATCTGGTGTTTGATATTGGGCAGAATGTATGCGTTAGGGGGATGGGGACTATTTCATGACCATATTTTCTGTACTGATCTGTGTTGATTGTTCATTTGAATCCTTCCTTACGCAGTCTGTCTGTATTTATATGTGGCTCTTGATTTAATGAGTATACATAGTGTACATACCAGCCTGGCCTTGGAAAATGACAGCACCTTTCTAGCTGTTCAGATGATCTTCCCTATTTAACACCTCCTGACTGATGTCAGAAGATGATGAGGAAGAGATACTAGCCTAATACAGGATTCTTATTAAGAAGATAAGTACAGTGTAACGCACAAACTACCCAGCCCCCCACCACACCTTTTGTGACAGGAGATTTCATATAGAGGTTTAAAGAATAGTTTCTGAATGCCTGTGAACAACATGCTTAGCCTTCTCATGTCCTGGCCTCAAATCTTCTTACTTGAGATAATCTCTGCTTAAATGAATGAAAATCAGTAGAGAAAAAAATTGTAACAGCAAAGTACATCTGCTTTGTTTTCTTTTCATCGTAGCTTTGTATCTGGAAAGGTGAGCCATGGGATGTATTTTTCATCATCCTCCTAAGTCTGTCCTTTTTCTGAGTTGTAAGTACTTGGGGAAGATATGCTAAAGACAGATTACTGTTGCAGTTTAACTCTTCATTCTATTTTACTTCCAATATACTTCCCAACTGCTGTCCTACTGGTACAGTTCCATTGGGTGGAAGTATGGTAACTGTCTGTTTCTACTAATACTTGGCCATAGCCCTTCCTGACATGTCATTTTTGACTTTTGAGTATCTGTCACATTCCAGATCAGTTTGGATATGATCATGACAGCATCAATTCCAGCAGCTGTACTAATTCATGCAGTAGCACATGAAGCATGAAATTATGGTGCTCTAACCTTAATGGATTTGTTTTCTTTCATAAGTTTATGTAACCTCTTGTGTTGTCTCAAGGAAACGTGTCATGGTGGATGTGAGTTACAAGTTTTTTTTCAGTTATAATAACCACTGGGAGTAGGGCAAATAGAGATTTCTTTCCTCATCTGGAGATGGCATGGCCCTTATTGAATGCCTGCCCTTGGTAGGTTAAGGATTCTTTCTTCCTTCTAATGAGACTGTCTTCAGAGGGCTCTGGAATAGAACATCTGGTCACATGCTTAAAATCTGATGGAACTTTTTTTAGTTCAAGTTGGCATTGTCAAGATGAACTACTTTGCTCTGACAAAGAAAACAAAAATCTCTGTTGACGCGAGCAAGATAAGCACAAATTGCTTGTCTTGGTGACAGCAGCTGTGCCAGCTGATGACAGGGAATTCAATAGATGACTGAAGCAGAGGAGAACCTCTTAAACTCCCAATTACATATTACTCCAACAGCACTATTGTTCCCAAAGCCTATGTATTCATTTACACCAAGTATCTAAAACTTCGTTTAGGAGAATGCTGGGTGAGGAAGGCTTGATGAACAAGACTTGTTTAGATCAATGTCCTATGCTTTTGGCTTTTAGTAACTGTGGGACTTCTAAATTCCTAAAAATTGTGCACTAGAGAAATTTTAATTAAGAAAAAATCTTAATTTTTAAGTGGGATTGGTAAGACTTTCTTGTCAAGTTAGCTTATTGATTAGTTCTCCAACTTGCCACTTCAGAGTTGTTACAGTTCTTAGCTGTTTCAGTACCAGGATCTTTTCAGTAGCACAGTATCTGTTGTTTAGGTTAGCGTCTTCCATGTTTTCTTCATCTGAAAACTGGAATTAAGGATTGTTCGGAAATGCATTTTGAAGAAGGTGAGGTTTGCTTACTCAAATTACTTGGAAAGTGTAGGTGGCAAAATTTGCTGCCAACTTTTACATCTGGTAAGAGGCAACAAGGGAACCTAGCAGTTTGATGAACTACTGCATAATTTTACTTTCTTTGAAATAGCAAGTAATATTAAAAGTTTTTTTGGTAGGTGAGTTGCAACAAACTCAAATACTTTTATAGAAGTGCAAATGCATAATAAAAATAACACAAAGTGTTTGGTATCTTAAAATTCAACATGCTGAAGCGTACTGTGTTTTTGTTGGTTTTGCATAGCAATCCATATAGTTTTTTACTAGGGCAATTCAGAGCTGGAGAGATCAATGAATATGGACAAGTGGGAACATTACTTCTTATCTGCAATTTTGTTCAACCTCCTCCCATATTTAGAACTTCAGAACCTGTAACTAGTGCCAGAAGTGTGTTTCTAGTGCTCTGTAAGAAAAATGACACCATTTGACCTCATGCAGTTGCCAGCAAAAGAGATGGAAAAATACAATTGTTAATTCTTTGAAAAAATTGTACATGAATTTTTCAGAAATAGCTTTATTCTTTGATCTGCAGTCTCACCCTCTCATCATGAAAACATAGGAAATCCATTAAATAAATGGAATTTAATGTTATAACTGTCCAGAGCATGGACTTTTCATGCAAAAATAGCCAAGCTCACAAAATGGAATGAATGGAGGAAGATTTTAGCAACTGTTGAATGTGGTTGTGTTTGATTGATTTGTAGATAGAAGGCTGTAGAAGGCTCCAGTTGAGGGCTGCTTCTTTACTTCTGGTGATTTTGGCTTCTATTTGAGTAAATATTTGTCTTTGTGCAGTCAGAGTCTTGTCTGCATCCAACCTTTGTATATTGTTCAACCTTCACCTCTATGTATGGCTATAATCAAGCAGGAATAATTGGTTTCCCTTTCATTAAGTTCAAGATCTACCAGTAGTTCATAATGTAATGGTGTCACAGTAACATAGTAGACTGAATCTATGAATGGGCTGAATTAACTGACACATGAGCTGTGGCAGTGTGTGTGGTCCTTCCATATTCTATTTCTTACAATGTTACATAATCAGTAATGCTTTCCTTCTAAGCAGAGGGCACAGCCCAGCTGAAACACAGCACTAGCATTTTTCTCTGTTCTGCAAATTGGATGCAGTTGGTAGGTGGGTTACAGATCAGGCTGATCGTGTCTGGCTCGTTGAATATTGGCACAAACTAAAGGCCCTTGTACAGCACTGAGAAGGTATGAAATATGCTGCTCTTCCTCTTGTGAACATGAAGGACAATTTGCCCTACTTTGTGTGAATGAGATGTAACAGGTGTAATTGGCTTTGATTTTCTAGGAAAAGAATAATAAGCACTACTTTAAATCAAAGCCCTACAATGAGGCAAGTATAAACAAATCCAAGACGCAGAGCTGCTTTTTTTTTTTTAAGAATTGTTCTAGTTTTACAATTAATAATGTATACAGAAGAATGATTTCCTAATCTAATTAGAATAGGAAAATTGTCTTAACGGACTTGGCTTGTATGTAATTTATCTAATCAGGCCGAAAATCATCTTTAAATTTGTGCTATTTTTTGGATTGCTATTTTTTCCCCACGAGGTCGTCATTTACCACTTGTGGGTTCATTCCAATTAAAACTGAATTTCTGAAGTACATACTTTTCATTAGATTTCCTAAAAGATGTATTAAATAAAATTGGATTCAGTTGGATTCTTGGCTCCTCATGTCAGTAGGACTTCCTGGGGAATTGGACTTTGAGCTCAGAGGTTGTGTTTAAGCATTACTTCTGAGTCTGTTTGGCTGCTTGCTACTCCTTTCATACTGATGCCACCATTTACTTCTGCTTCCTACAAGACTTGGAGTAGCTTGCTTGCCAAATGCACTTGATGATTCTATATCATATTTTTGTGAACTCTTAACAACCTTCTGGAGGAGATTTAAGCACAACATGCTGTAAGTATTGGGCAATCTGACAGTCAAAATGTATGGAGCTATAGTGAAATGTGCTTCGGATATGTACAGAGATCTGTGACTGTAGAAGAGCAGCATGTTGGCAATTCAATCCTTTCAGGTTCTGTCCCTGGTATGCTACAAGGATAAAGAGCAAGACTATGTGAAACCAAGAGTTTTGGTATCAAGTTCTGCCAAGAATTTGTTTCTTTTGTAGTTTTAGGCAGGGGGAAAACGGCTATTCTGAAGACTTGAAACAACATTGGGATATAGTGCTCTTGGTTTCATGGGAGGCATGCCAAGACATTATTTAATGATGCAATTAATAGTGTGTGTAATGCAGTTGTTTCTTGGATGGATTTAAGTGTAGAGGAGAGAGGTTTGTGCTATGTTTTTGAATTTCATGTTGTGTGCTGGCCAGGCTGTGCAATTACGATATATTTTTAATGGTAATTTTAGTATAGTTATATGATGCAGAAAATACTTGTAATAAAGAACGTAAGAAATGACTTACTGGCTTAGAGTAATGGCTCATCTGGCACTGTATGTTGTCTCCTGCAATAGCGGAGTCTGTTCAGAGAGAGCACAAGTGTCAGGTTACTTCTTGCAGTAGACTCATTTCCTCGTCAGCCGTTTGTAGCTGTTGTATTAAAGATGCTTGACTCATCCCTACCCCTTCCTTTTACTATCTTCTCACCTGCCTGTTGTCAAGAGCTTAATTCCTTTCTGAATTTGCTGATACACTCTTGCCTTCTTCCCCTCCCCTCTTGTGGTGGCATCAAGTTCCAGGAGTTAACTCCTTGATGTAAGTTGTTTTAAACCCATCTCCTACAGCTATCACTGTGTGCTCTCTAACTTGAGGGATTATTTGGGGATTTGGTAGATAACACTTTTTTTTTTTTATCCACCACTCTGATAACTTTCTAAACCTCGGTCATATTCCCCACTCAGCATTCTTTTCTCCAAAGAGCTCCAGTCCTTTTGTTTCCCCTCATATGGTGGCAACACTGTCCACTCAATCGGTTCTTATTCCGTAAAACTCTCTTTAACACAGCGATGTTACTGTTCAAAAATGGGTACGAAAGTACAAAACCATTACTCAAAATAGGGACCCTCTCAAGTTTCTGTGTAGTGGCAAACTGGCATTCTTGGTCTTGGATCCCTCCTGAAGTTGGCAGAGGTTTTTGGGTGTCCCTACACACTGATCTTTGGAGCTCCTATGCTGCAAAGCATGCGTGGTGGTTTTCCTGAGCAAGGTGGTGTTCTGTACAGGAAGGACTTAAAATAAACAGGTAAGAGTCAAAAAGAGGCAGTAACAGTTGTGCCACTTAAAGCGTAAAGTTGTTGATTATAGTTTTCTGGCTAAAAGCATTCTGAAAGGCATGTTTTAGTCACAGACTTCTTCCTGAATTTTGCCAGTCCGTTTTCTAGCACCACTACACTCAGAGGTAATAGTTTTAACTCTCTGAGGCAGTTGAAACAGTAAAATAAAAGAGGCTGTTGAAATCTGATTTGAGTGCTGTCTGGTGGTGTTAATGGAATGTCTGCCTGAAGGCTGAAGACAACAGTAGGATCTTCTGCCTTGGTTGGGTTTACTTGCTGTGCTGTGTTAGCAAATTACTTGGCTCATAGAGGCAACCATTCAAAAAATCTGCAGCATAGGAATTATGCCTTTCCTGGTGCTGTGGTCCATCCTTTTTTACCCTTCTTTCTAGCAGTGGTCAGGAATGGCTGTTCTTTAGCTTCATTTTTTTTTTTCTCATGGTGTATTTATATAGGAGCTGAACGTACGCCAGGTGACATTATCCACGAATAAAGATAAATATGGAGTCAGGCTGAGAGCAGAACCGGATCACATGGTGCTTGGGAAGCGTTTGAAAGGTGCATTTAAGCCTGTCATGGCTGCAATCAAAGAGCTGAAGAGTGAACAGCTGGAGGAATTCCAAGAGACAGGTAGGTGATGGTACAAATCACCAAACAGGGGCAAAGCTGACAAAAAAAACCAACAGGCATTTTGCATCTATAAGGAAAAAATAAAGCAATCGCATGTGGACTGTATGTGTTGATTAAAGATAAGAACCAATACAAAAGTCTCCTTCTGTGGACTTCAGGAAACTTAAAGCTTAACTTACAGCTATCATCTCTATGAAATTTTATGTTAATTAAGTAATCTTGTTCTGTTTTTATTTTATTATTTGCTTGACTGTAGAACAGAAGTGTTTTACATATACTGATCTTACTCCATTCATTCACTTGTTCAAGGTCCATTGTATATCCAAAATGGAGTAAGGAGTAAGCTGTTCTCTAAGACTGAGTCAAACACAGCTTTACAAGTGGATGTGAACTTTCCAGTCATCTGTTTGGTTAACTGCTTGAATGTAAATTATTCATTTAGTTGAAAATGTAGGTTATTTTTAAGCTCTATTCCATTTCATTCCAAGTGTGCACTGACAGCTGCTGAAATATCTGCTTTTCAGCAGAATTCTGCTGCCTGTAGAAGTGTTAGTAAGAAAAACCTTAATGTGGGATAGTTCAGTGTGTCTTAGATGTTTAATTGCACAATGTTAGCCACGAAGTGAAACAGCATTTCATGGATTTAAGTCTGAAATTTTAAGTGTTATGAACTTCCAAGAATTTTTCTTACTTCCATTGTAAGAGAGACTCTTCTGTCAATTCTGTAGGCACCATTGTTGTAGAAGGACACGAGCTCCATGGGGAGGATCTTCGTCTCATGTATACTTTTGATCAGGTTGCAGGAGGATCTGCCCAGTTTGAGGCACATTCTGATGCTCAGGTATCTTACTGGTTATTTGTTTTTAAGTGAAGAAAAGCATTCCTCTAAAAATGAAATGAAAATGAAAAGTTGGGGTTTTGTTTGTTCAATTGGGCTCCTGGTATTTGGTGAACACTCTTGCCAGTTTTAGAGATGCTGAAGTACATCTTTCAATGTGCTATTTTGTGAGGAGCTCTATAAAAATGTAACTGTGCTTCTGAGCAAGCTGTAGCGCCTTGTTTCCAGTGTGTCACCTGTTCAGCTGTCTTCTGTGCTTTACCTTAGGTTTTAGTCCTGCTGGATGTTACCCCAGACCAGTCTATGGTGGATGAAGGAGTGGCCCGGGAAGTGATCAACCGCATTCAGAAGCTTCGCAAAAAGGTTGGCAGTGAAACAAGACAGTTTACTTCTGAGCTACCTTTGTACAACATGTAGCAGAAACTGACCTTTTAAGCACAGAGCCTTACATCATTTACACTTACTTCAGAAAGTTGACAGATTAAATGGTTAGAAGCATGCATATTAAGTTTCTGTAGTTGTAAGTAGCTAGAGTTGAACCTTGAACTGTTACTATACATCATCGGTAGTGAATAAACCTTTTTAACCAAGCCCCTGTTGCTTCTGTCCCTTCAGCCATGTAGCTGAAGGGAGAGTTAAGCAGCTCTTAGGCCTTCCCTGCTCCTGCCAAGTGTTCTGTACTGCTGTCGGCTGTGATCCATTGTCTCAGCTGGGCTGGTGAGAGCTGAGGCATCCGAGCCTGGGACTGTAAAGGGGAACGAGCTTGTGCCTTAGCAAATTGCAAGAGGCGCCAATTGACTTTAATGGTTCTGCTCCCAGTTGTTCTCATCATGCATACAAGTGATGCTGTCTGACCTTTGTGCTGAAGCACTCTGAACCAACGTGACTGACTTCTACAATACAAACTGAAAAAGAGCTGGCCTCAGTATTTCCATTTTGTGCTGGGAAAGCCAGGTCACCAACAAGGTGATCACAAGACAAACAAGTCTTTAAAGTGAGCAAAACATGCACATGCCTTTGTAGAGGAAAATAATGTAACAGCTTCAGAACCTGCAAGTTTAAACAAACAAAATGGACAAACAGAACCAAACAAAACAGGAAAACCACATCCCTAAAACAAAACAATCCCCTGTCCCCTCATGCACACACACAATGCATGTGTGGAGCATGCTGTTCTATGATATATGTACATTTAGTGTGTTCCTACTGGGCTAACTTGGTGGTGATTGGCTAGAGGCTGTGCTCACCTGCAGGAAGAGCACACATGAAGAATGTCAAACCAAAACAGTTATTTATAAAATAGCTACATGTATGTAACACTCTGCAATTAGAAACATAAGTATCCTTATCCAGTAAGAACAGGAAGGAATGTAGCCATGAGGAATCTTACATTCAAATTTACTTCTTTGATGAGATAAGTTCATTTAAGTTTATTTAGGTGAATATCAAAATACTTAATCTTGCTTTTTAGCTAACAAGGTGCTAGTATGCATTTATCCTGTCCTTCTGTCATTCTCACTCGTGTTACCAAAGCATGCAAACAATAAGAACAACCAAGTTCTGATCTGCAGTAACTATTGCTGGGATGGCATTAGGACTTTTTTCCCCATGAAACTGTTTTCTTACTGAAGCAGAGTTGTGCTGTTACTC
Organism: Bambusicola thoracicus; assembly: GCA_002909625.1. NCBI lineage: Eukaryota > Metazoa > Chordata > Aves > Galliformes > Phasianidae > Bambusicola > Bambusicola thoracicus. Next base: position 9,517 of record PPHD01005773.1, on the reverse strand, counting down.
AGTATCAGTAAGTGTACCATTCCAATTAGCTGCTGTTCTTCTGAAGTGTCAGTGTGTGAGATGTGACAGAACTGATGTGCAAGCTCAGAAATCAGGTGGCCATGTTCAAAAATAACACCAAAATGTTTTGGAGACTGCTGTGTGTTAAGAAAATACCATTGGGATATTGTTCAATTGAAGAACAGTGCTTAGGCTACCAGGATGTGAGTGCTATTAAATTTCACATGCATCAAGAACAGCTTTTCTATAAATTTGGTAGGATTTCAGTTTAGTCAGAAGGAATGGTGAATGATTTTGGAAGTGAGGCATTTGGTGGAAGGTGTGCTTTTTGTTATTAGCTTCAGAAGAATGCACCACTGCGTTTCATGCCTCTTTCATCTGACAAAATAGTTGCTTTCTTCTAATATTTCAGTGGAAACTATTAATGAGTGCCTGGTAAATATCTAATATGTTTCTTATTTTAAAAGCGTCCTTCTTTTAGTCTGTATACATCTTGCTGTGGTTAATCGTGTATTTGGTCTCTCCTGCAGCGAAATCTGGTTCCCACAGATGAGATTACAGTGTATTACAGATCACATCCAGAAGGTGATTACTTGGATACTGTCATTAAGGAGCATACAGATTTCATTTTTGCAACAATAAAGGCTGCCCTAAAGCCTTACCCGGTTCCTACCTCAAAAGAAGTTCTCATCCAGGAGACCACCCAGGTAAGAAGAAAACAGCATTGACTGCATAGGCTTATTTGGTCATCTGCTTTTAAATGAGCAAATTGTTTTGATGGCAGATATTTTTTCATCAATGTATGTGAGACATAGAGAATATTGTTTCATATTTGTGAATGTCCATGTTGTTTCTTTGGGTTTAAAAAGATAACATGTGGGTTTGGTTACTTTTGCATAATAGCTTGAAAACAAGGCTGCTTGGGCACCATGGTAATTCTGTTAGGTAGCAATTTGTGTATGCTTGAAGCGCTTAACATAGTTATTTGTATTTGGATTAGTTCATTGTTTGGACAGCAAAAATATTGGTGTTCTGTTTAAGTTACTGTGTTTTTGTTTTCAGAAATGGTCTCCTTTGAGGCTCAACTTTTGCGTCTTGACTTGAGACCAGTTCCAGTTATTAATGGTTGAGGATGCTTTGGGTGTTTTTTTTTTTTCCCTGCATTGCTGAAGTTTGGCCTTCAGTAGCAAAGCAGTTTCCTAGATTGGCTTACTCTTTCAACACAAGATGTGAGGTATTCCATCTGTTTCCTCTGACTCTTTCTTCTGACAAGTTTTGAGAATGCTTCTGCTTTATTTTCTTCAAACACAGTAGATTCAAACCTTTTTAAAGAAGCCCTTTCAGCGTAGAAGTTTGGACCTGTGTGGAAAGTTTGAAAGCTGCAGCCCTGTGCAATGAGTTTGTAGTTCAGTGCACCAGACCCAGCTGTGGTTATTGTCTGTCTGTCTGTCTTATAACTGCAAATGGGTTTTGTGCAAACAGTTTCAAGCATGAAGATGTAAAGGCAGGCATACATTGAATTACACACTGCCTGTGTTCTGCTGGTGGGGGTGGATAAGCAGCATTGGCACAGATGTGTTACAGTGACCAATGTTCACTTCCAGGTACAAAAGCAGCTGCAAGGTGAAAGAGCCACATTTGCAGTGCTGCATGTGAGTCAGATCAGCTCTGCAGGGTCACTGCAGCACATCTCTGGAAGCTATTAAAAGGAGGAAGGATGTCTGCATGATAGTGAATATGCATGAAGCCTGAGATAAAAATGAAATAATGTCTGTCTTTTTCTTTCTGGAAGTGTTTGATTGCATACAGGGTTAATACTTCTGTGAAGTTATTCTGGATCAGTTTTTTTTATACCAGGTCTTAATTATGAGCAACACTCCCGAAGACTGAGAGTCAACCCAAACGAGCTGTTCTTGAGAAAATACTGGGAAGGAAAAGCAGCTGCTTGAAAAATTTGTTAGTAGTTATTGGCAAAAGTGGGTAAACACAAGACAAGGTTTGCTGCTCCTTCAGTGCCTTTTGTTGTGTTGTTAGAGGCACTCAGTGATGGCATTTCCATGTTTGTGCTCTTGCCAAAGACCTCCAGAAACTCTGAAATGGCCACATAGTATCAGTGCTTCTGAATGACATTTCATTACAAATGTAAATTAGGTGGTCTTCTAGAATGTTACTCATGAAAATCTGTATAAGTGCAGGAAATATCAAACTGTATTTAGTTCAGGGAGGGGATTCTGCGTAGTCTTAACAAAGCTGTGGTTTAAGACCTCTACAAAATACATTTGTTCATGTAGTATTGCTACACGTTTTCAAGCCTCCTCATCCTGTATCGCATTTGGAAAGGAAGATGCATATTACATTTCTTGTGGTAGTGTTTCAGGTTGTAATTATTGCGCTGATTGCTAATGGGGAGATATTCACAATGAGTTGGTATCAGGAAAGCTCCTACCCTGGCTGTTCTCTGTAGACAGTAGAGAAAGGGAAGGCTTTTTCAGCAGACATCCTGCGAGCAGCATCCTGTCTTCCTGAGCTTCTCTGAGCATCTCTGGAATTGTCATCTTCTCTCAACTGTATTTATTTTTGGACTATATTTTTGGAGACCATCATCACAGCTCAGCAGCACTGAGTGAAAATGAGGCTGTTTAATCCACTCTTATTTTTTTCTTGTGTTGGATATTCATCTTTAACTTGTATTAAAGATTGAAGTTTTATTAAAATAAAAGTGGTGTTTAGCATGGTAGGACAAAATTCTTACTGCAGCTTAAGGAAATGTTTTTCAATAGAACAAGATACCGATAATCCTATTTCTTTTTTCAGCTGAAGGGATCAGAGCTGGAAATTACACTTGTCAGAGGTGGTTTGTGTGAGCGTGTTGGTCCAGCCTGTTCCTACGTCAACCTCAAAGTCTGTGTTAATGGGACAGAGCAAGGTAGGAATGTACCTGCTTCCTTTTGTCAGGGGTGTCATAAGACTAGAGAAAACAAAGTGAAGAATGTTGGAGCCAAGAACTTGTTTGAGGGGTGGTGCAGGCTCCCTTCCAATAGTACTTTGAAATAGCTACTCAAAATAAGCTAATTAAAAGAAGAAAAAAAAAAAAAGCTTCAGATATGGACTTGAAGTAAATATGCAGGTGTGCTCTTGTGTTATTTATGTTCTGCAGGAGGATTTGCATGGGAATATCTATATAGAAACACGAGAATTAAATTTCTGTATGTATTCACCCACGCGCAGGCTGTGTACCTGCATCACTCTATGTAGGTGATGCCTTTCTGTGGAGAAGGTACTATTTCTGAGAAAACTAGTGCCTAAGTACAAAACTGGAAAGAAAACTTGAATTAGAGAATACCATGATTGGGGTTTGGATTGTCAAAGTACTTTCCATAAGCGAGTGCAGTGATACTGTTGGAAGTATTACAAGGTTGAGTTACGTCTTAAAAGGAGAGCAAGCTAAGAGCACTCCGGAATTTTTTTTTTCCCTCTACACGTGTTTATCATTTGTGTGTCAAAGCAAATATGCTTTGTTACATGTTTGGGGAATGGGTACATGAAACTACTTACTAAATAAGAATAGATGTGAGTAACAAGGCTGGTGAACGTCTTGGCACGCAGCCTGCCACTTTCTAAGCAGCATAGTGCTGGATTGTAATTTGGTGACAATAATTTGACTGCTTTGTTGGTGGAAGCAAGTATAACTTCCATCATCTCAATCTGAAATACATTTGAGTCTGTTTTCTTGTTTGTTTTTTCTCCTTACCGCAAAATTCTTTGGAAATATGTTGTGGTGCAGGTCTTAAAGTAGCCTAGAAGCTTGCAGGAACTCATTAGAAAAACTTATTTAGAAAATCATGAAATCCAGATGTTTCTTCCAAACCTGTATCTTAATTTCATAATTTTGGTTTTAGATGGTGTGTTGCTGCTGGAGAATCCAAAAGGAGATAATGCCTTGAACCTCACTGGACTTGTCGATGCAGTCTCCTGCATTTTTGGACTTAAAAATTCAAAACTGACAGTTTTTAATGGAAAAACAGGTAAATGGAGTATGACGAGGGAAATTGAAAGTCTTTTTAGTGACAGCTAGGAGTTATTTACTATATAATTCTTATATATATATGCAAAATTGGTAGGAAAAAGCACTGGGAAGTATTCTGTTTTATAGTACTGAGTTTAAGAGACTGTGCTTATAGTCACATGAGAATGGTTCCAAAAGCTGCTGATAAAATGATGCTCATCTCTTCTGTTATCTTATTTCTGTTTCAGGACAAAATCTGATTTATTTCAGAAAGTGTTTCAGTCAGCTCCAGGCTGTGCTGTATGTTGATGACAAGTTGTTATCAGCCATTGCATGATTTCATTTATTTTTTTTCCTAGTCCCTCAGTAGGCAGGGTGAGAATTAAACTGAATGCTAAGTGTGCCTATGGACAGAGCGAAAATCATTCTTTTTTCACCTAGAGAAACTTAAGGGTCTCTGCATTTCTTCTTGTTAGGAAAAAAAACTATTGAATATTTTTGCAGCTAGAACTTGGCTTCTGTTAAGGCATGAGAATATGAAGTATCTTCTGTGGATTATATAGGGAGTTACAGGTTACATCTTAATATAGTTCATTACAAAGATACAATAGCTGAAACAGGGAAACTTGATGCAATTAGTGACTCAGAAACCTGGCCTGTACCTGGTATTCCTTTCCCCGAGATGAAAATGCTGTTTTATTCTTACATTACATGTAATATTGCAATACCTCAGGAAAAAGTGGCATCTTAGATATCAGCGCATGGAGAAAAAGATGAAGGCATTTAGTTACCAGTGTAGTGAATGAATATGGAAAGCAGAATACTCAGTGTCTGTACCATGATGTGACTTCAAAGATGCTTCAGGGGTGATGATAAATCCTTCTACGTTCTTAGTGGTATTTACAGGCAGCTCGGAATTTGAACTTCATTTATTTCCCCACCATTGCTGGGACTACCATGAGTGGCAAAGAAATGATTAAAGAATCACAAAAATAGAAGTTTTAGCTGTAGGAACCTTTGCTTTGTGTTTTTGTAGCTACTGAAGCAACATGTAAGAGGGAAATGATAGTGTAATTGGCTGTTGTGAAAGGCTGTTCTAGGTTGCACGCAGGACTGGTGTGTATCACCAGTTTGTCCAACGACATCAGCAGGGAAGTAGTGTTACTGGAGTCTGTAATAGCACTACTACCACTTCTTGATTTTGTTACCTTTCACTTCGCGAGTGTGTTCCTAGAATAATGTTTTAGGAACTTTTCTTGGCAGAACATCATCTGATGTAATCCACTTCGTTTACCATGATTAAATGTGCTTTCCAAGTTGTGTTCAGCTGAACAAACAGCTTTTTATGCTATAGTTCGTTCTCCACTTGCCGTTATAGAAGGCTTACAGGACACTCCAGGTCCCTCTCTATCTTCCCCAAGCTTCTCTTATATTTTTAAGGGAGAAGATAGCTTTCCTTTGACTCATTTTCCATATAGCAATGATATACTTTATAGCAGTGTGAAATGTGCACACAGAGGTGGTTGTATAATAATAGTATAATACCATTACAAACACTAAGAGATGACCTGCAAAAGGCAAGAAGAGTTGAGATTATAAGCAGTCCAGATACTTATTTGGTTTCTTTTCTGCTACTAAGAGGACACAAGGATACTGCATGTCTACTAATGCTGAATTCCTAAAGAGAGAATGGTAGAAAGCATGCAAATGTTCCCCTGTCCCCGAGGGTCCTTTTCAGCTGCAGTGGCAGAGGCTTCGTTTCCTTCTTTCCACGTCACTTTTACTGTTCTTGGCGTGCTGCTTTGAATCCTTTACTCTGTGTAAGTGGTCAGGGCAGAGAGGGTATTTTCCCTGCCCACTTATTAATGACACGGAAATTCCCTCAGAAAGCTCTGATTATCAAATTTACTTTGGCAGAGGTTTTGAACAAGTATTGATTGGTAAAAGATAGGGCTCCCTGAGGAGGCAGGGTTGAATACAAGCATGTGAACAGAAAATGGCTCTTATGGATGCTAGAGAACAGAACTGGAACTCCCAACGTTCAGTTCAATTTGGATGCAGTCCCTGTGCGTTACCTCCCCAGCCTTTGCTCAGCTAGCATTGGCTGAGCTCTGTTGGTGGCCCTGGGTCTCTTTAGGTAGGGCTGCTGCTCTCAGCTGCTCCCCAGGAGGAATTGCAAAGAGGAGGTCGTGCACTCTGAACAAATGGTTGCTGAATTGTTCCCACATGTGTTAATAAAATTGTGACCCAGTAAAATTGTATTTCTGGCTCCTTGTTTTCTTCCCTGTGATTTCTAGGTCTGTCCACTTTACTAGCAATACTTTATCATCTTGTTTTCTAATTGTAACAAAGATATACTTAGGGTTGCATAATGACATAAAATCAGGCTGTTCTTGCAGGCTAAAATATGTCATGTTCCTCTTTCTCAGTAGAACATTGAAATAATGGGACAAACATTTCCTCCCCAGCAGTGAATTGATGCATTTTGAGTAACTGCACAACCACGGAGCAAGGTTCTGGGATTTGTGCTCATCTTCAGGAGAAGAAAAATACAATCCTGTCATTTTACTACTTCAGTCATTTAAAGTCAAGAGAGGGGGTTCAAATCAGGTTGTCAAAGTAGTTCTCTGGTTGTTGTTGTTTATTTATTTATTGAGCTCTAGGTGGCTGACAGCGTTACGTGCTGCTTGCTGTGAATGCTTTGGGTTGTACTCAGCTTTCTGGGAAGCAGCCCATATTGAAAAAGACCTATTTGAAATGAATCTGTTTCTTTCTTAGTCTGCGTGAAGGTGCAAATCGTTGGGGGCTTTTAGAAAAGGGACGGGAGCCAAGGCAAAAAAAGGAAAAAATAGTCCCAAATACTTCTCAGACTGTGTTTTGTTTTATCTTTATGATTTTCATGTGGCTGATTATTTGAGTTCTGTTCTTAGCATTGTTTTTTTTTTTTTGAGCACGAGTACAAAAAGATGTTTCTCTTAAATTTTTAGGAGGCCATGAGGCTGTGAGGAGCCTTAAGAGAGCATTAGCACTTAAACCTCAGCTGCAGGGAGAACTGACTTGAAAAGTGATTTCAATATTGATGAGCACTTCCAATATCTGCTTGTTATCAAATGTAGCATTATATGTGAAAAAAAATGATGTGCCTGACTGCTTATTACTGTTATTAGAGGGTTATACGAGCAGTCTATTGATAGCACTGTGCATGAGATCTCCTTTGTGAAAATGTCAGTGGTCCTGTAATGCAAAATGCTAGGCTCATTAAATGTGCAAATGGCAGTTTCTGGAGCTTGTGCCCTGTTGACCTGCACAGATCACTGCAACTGTGTAAGGCTGAGCTGTGAGTTACTTGGGCTGTGGCTCTTGCTGTGTCAAGCAGCCCACTTGCTAGTGCGGTCTCCTACCTATTACCTAATAATTGCACGTAAATGGCAAGCAGTGCTGCTTTAGAATTATGCTAGGAAAAACCTGCTGCTGGCTCCTTTTCCAGGTGAAATCTTGTTGTTTTTTTTTTAATTCACCACTTTCTTTTTCTTGCTCTCCTGCAAGTAAAACCAAAAGCAAAGCCCCTCCTGTATGTGGGTTGATTTTCAAAGGCGAGGGATTTGGTGTTGTTTTATGTAAAACACCAAAGGTGTATTTGTAATATATTTATTGATATGTAGATACTGCAAAGCCAGGGAAAACATGTACTGTTGTTTTGTTTGTTTTAAAAGCTCAGATCCTCCTTAGGTGCAGTAGGAGGGTAGAAATGGGAAACTTCCTTCTCTACAGCAGTCTCATAAACCTTCTACACTTCATTGCACTTTCTCTGGCAGCTGGTAAATCTTGAGAGCATATTCCATATGATGCTCTTTATCTCTTTTTCTTTCCTTTTTTTTTTTTTTTTTTTTT
>PPHD01005772.1:0-25748 GCA_002909625.1 Bambusicola thoracicus | reverse complement strand
TAAAATCTTGCAGCTAGGACAGTTGGTTTTGACAAAAGCATGTGGATGCATTTCTACATTAGTTTAGGTCTCTGACATTTTTTACACACTAGGACTAGCTCTGCACCAGACATTATCATTCGGGTGTAAACTCTAGCCTGAACTCCTTCAACCAGGTTACCTTGCTGTTGTGTATTTCTGAAAGTAGCTATGCTTTATGGATTTAGTCTTACACAAAAGTTCTTTACTACTTCAATCAGACCCTTTTTCTGTGTAAGGATTGCAGTGTTGTACTTGCCTACACATCTTCCTAGCCTTTCAGCACAACTCCGAACAGGCAAAAGAGAGGAAGTCCTTTTGAGGCCTTTAGGGCTTGGCAATTACTAAAGCAGCAGGAAGAATATCTCCAAGTAGCAAAAATAAGTTTGTATTAGACATGTCTATTTAGGAGATGACTAAAATATTCATTTAATTTTGCTTCAGTGGATCAGATTGAAATGACACAGGGTCATATTTGCAGGAAGACATGCACCCCTTAATGCAAATGGAAGAAGATACACACCTCTGAGAGAGAGCTAAGACTTAACTGCAGGATTAGTCATCCTGAGTGCAGAGAGACTGGCTTAGGACACACCCAACCTCACAAGCACATAGATATCTTACAGATCTCTTTCAGGGTTCTACTACATCATTTTCAATGCACTTATCAATTGCGTTCCTTCAGGGATGGGGAATTGGGTGGGGATGCAGAGAAGACTAATAGCCCCTGTTAAAAGGCTACCAGTTGCTAAGCAATTCTAGTTATCCTTGTTCTTTCTACGGCCCTTGTTCCCTGGGAATGATACAGTTGTCAGTTGTTCATCCATTCGCCCTGCACATTGTATCTCATTGGCTAGTTTTAATGTTTCCTCTTAAATACTTGAAGCAGAGGGTGCGGAACGTGCTTTCCTAACCTAATTCTTCTCTCACTCCTCAGCACAAAAAAATAAATCCACCAGAAGTCATCTGAGTAAACTCTCATTTTGCAGCAGACCTGTCATGCTATTGCTGACAAAACCAGTTTTCCCTGTGTTGCTCCAGCATCAGGTTAAAAGAAGCTATTCATTTCTTTACCTGTCTCAGAAGTACAGATTCTATCACACAATCAGATATACAGAAGTTTAGTTTCAAAAACACGGGGTAACCGTAACACAAATAATATATTGGAATACGTCAACTAATTCGTATTTTACTGTCATTAAATATTTATGTGCACACAAATGTAACTATAAAACAGAAAACAAATGATTTTGATAGCTACAGTCTTGTTTCTCTTATTCTTCGCATGTACCATTCAGATTTATGCAGAAGGTTTTGTGCAGTGGAGACCATTAATGGCAGTCTGCAAGGAGAAGGTACCATTCAGTTTGATAGGTTACCTCCACAGATGTGTACGTTGAAATAAAAACACGTTTCTCTTTTAGAGCCTTTAATAAACCCAGTGGACTTTTTAGCTCCAGAGGTCAAGTTAAGTTTGGTCCGAAGTCTCTGGAGTTGCTTTTATTTTCTGACTGAAATAGAAACTTAAGAAAAGCGTGTGGATGGAAAGTGTTTAATCTAAAAAAGAAGACACTGCCCACAGTTTTAAGAGTTTGCTTTTAAATGCAGTGAATATTGCCAAAAGCCATGCGGAAGTCACGCAGCTGAGACACTAGATCCTGCATTCCTTGAGCAAAAGACACTTTACTGGGAGTCTTAGGCAAGTAAAGAATGCAGTTCTGAATCCAAAATGCATATTATTCCAAATGTGGGTGGGGGAAATATGTACTTACTGACTAAACTGAAAAATCTTGATTCTCAGCTGCCTATCTGTTGTGTTTCTTGCTCTCTTCTCCCTTCTTGCTCTTCTGTCCCTCTCTTCAGCCACAAACTTCTCTTTCAGCCCTGACTCCCTTACCTTCCCAAGCTCCAAGTATTACACAAACACCCTATGCGTTTGTCACCACTGTGCAGGCATTGTGAGTGGCATGGTAGCTTTTTTCCCCTTTTTTATCTGTAGACTTTTTGTAAGGTTAGGATGCCTGTGGAATAGAGGCAGTATCTTTCATGCATGTTTACTGAGCACAAAGTCCAATTACAAAAAACATGAGCTTCTTGTTGCCAACACGTAGTGCAGCTCCTTGTGACGTGAAGATCATCACTCCTAGTCCAGAGGCATTTCTGGTACATGCCTAAGGGTTGTTCTAGAGGCGCTCTTCTTTCTCCACAGATGGCACAGATGGCCAGAACAACTAGGCAGGCGTCCTGCTGAGCATATCAGTTAAAAGGCATGAGTTGGGTGTAATGAATCCAGACCTACATTTTGTGATAGGCTTGTTTAGAATTAGGAAAAAACCTTTGTGCTTTGGCTTAGTATTTCTGTCTCTGGCGAAGCCTCTTGGAGCCCAGACAGTTAAATTCAGTATCTACTCTCTAAGTGGAAACACTCGTGTCAAAGCAATGTTTCTAGGATGTGACATTAAGCCAGGCTCAGCTGGAAGAACCCAATGAAGACTACTGCCAATGTTGCAAAACTCAAGCGCTCAGAAAACTTCAGGCAGTGTAGGCTTTGGGACTTCTCCAGGTCAGAGCCTACGTAGGAAGAAATAATTGAGCAGTGTTGTTTTGTGTTTCATGTGAATTTTGAAATTGATTTACCCCTGGTGTGGCTGGGGCTAGCTGCACAAAAAAATCCCACCCACTGCTTTCACATCAGCAGTCTCTTAAGATGTTTGTTTATATTTAACCAGAAGAATAAAACAGAAAAAAAAAACCCCACAAAACAACTGTTGTTCAAAATACCTTTCCTGTGAGCTATTCGGGGAAACAGTAACTTACTGTCTGAAAGAGAAAAGGGTCCCTGACCTAAGAAGTGAGAGGGCTCAGTTCTAAGTGTTGTTTTAGCTGCCACTCACACCTGGACCTGGCATCCACTTTCTGCCACTGAGCTCCCTGGCAGTTACTGGGTGTACTGCTCCCTGGGTGACTGCCTGCTCTTTACTAACAATGAGAGTTACTGATCCTCTGCTGGAGGCTTAAGTTTTAATGCACAAGTTACAAAGGTGAACCAATTCAAAGCTCCCACATTTTACAGTCATTATTTTAACTTAGCTTAAGTGAAAGGCCTGAAAAACATTTAAGGAAACAAGTACGTTAAATCTCCTACATTCTTGTTCAATCCTACAGCCTTTGCTGGGCCACTTTGAATTCTTACTCACCATACTAAAATGCACTGCAAGATCTGAAAGTGTATAGAAACCTTCCAATTTTCTCTGGTAAATCTGGCTTTGAGTCCAAATCGGAGCAGTATTTTCAGCGTACCTATGCCCAGGACTAGATCTGGGTCACTTTATCAGGTATACAATCTCACCCCATAAGTCAGTAGTGTGCCCTTTCGCATGTGTCTGTGAAAGTGAGTTCACGACTGTTTGATAGAGTTAGTATCAAGTGAGGAGAGTATGAGGCAAAATGTCTCCTCAGCCTCCTTAAGAGCTGTATTTCATGTAGTTTGATCACAACATCTATTTGGTCTTATTACAAGAACTTGTACCCATGAAGGAGGGAAAGAAAACCTTATTTAATCAGTTTAATTTTAAGAGTGGAACTTGCCAAACTCAATTCTGTGCATGAAAATCAATATACAGCTTAAAAATAATGAAATGTGGCTTACATATCTACTTTGAAAACTGAAAGGCAAAAGCTCAAGCATACTTTAAAATGCATCCTGTCAAGACCTCTGCCTTTGGTGGATAGCCAGAGAAACAATGTAATCTCACACATAATTTGTACTCAGCTCAACATATTTCCATGTAAGCTATGCATCCATTCAGTTTTGATCAAATATTTTGATAATTTCCTATGCAATATAGCATTGCAGTATGGCTGCTCTCTCTCTGATTTCTGCTGGCTCCTGAAAGCTTCGTCATCATTTTGAGCAAAACAGGTAAGCATCAATGTTGCAAATAATATGAAAATTTAAAATAACAAAAGAATAGCACTATGCAAGAAGAAGTTGTCTTTCTGTTGTATCCTGGTGCAACAGTGCTATGTTTAACCCCACCAGATAGCTCAGCACCACACAGCCACTTTCCCAGTGTGGGATGGAAGAGAGTACCAGAAAGGTAAAAGTGAGAAAACTCATAGGCTGAGATGAATTTGGTTTACCAGGTAGAGCAAAGCTGCACACACAAACAAAGCAAGATAAGGAATTCATTCTTTACTCCCTAACAGCAGGTAGGGGTTCAGTCACTCCAAAGAAAGCAAGACCCATCAGGCCTAGAAGTTACTAGGAAGATAGCATCACTCTGCAAGTCCCCTACCCCTCATCTTTCTTTTCCCCAGCTTCTCTTGCGAAGCACATCACACAGTCAGGAATGTCCCTTTGGTTCTTGCTGTGTCCCTTTTCCTGCTCTTGTGTACTCTGCGCTTCATCACTGGCAGAGCAGTGGGAAGCAGCAAAGACCTTGGCTCTGCGTTAGCAACAAATAAAACATTGGTGTTTTATCAACACTGTTTTTCACCACAAATCCAATACGTAGCACCATATGAGCTACTCTGAAAACATTAACTGTTCCATCCAAAACCTGTACAAACAGTGCCTACAATATCAGGAAGAACATTCCTCACAGTGTGGCTATCTGAGACAGGTCAGCTGCATAGAGATTTGTAAAATGAGTAAAATCTTACCTAGGAAAATTGTACTTTTGGGGCATTTTGGAAGGCAATGGTGGGATTCCTCACTTGAGGGTCATTCAGTAGAAGAAATCTTGTTTTCTGTAGAGACATAATACAGCCAGTACCTGTTCCTTCATGTGAAGAAGAGCAGAACCAGTAGAAGAACATAGAGGAGAAAAGGCAAGCTGAACTGACAAAAGAAAAATGGAGTTGTACATTGGTGAAATCTACATGTGGATGTAGAGCATATGTTACCAATTATGTGCTGTATTTGGAAGACTCTGGAGATTCATGGGAATTACCACTAATGACAGTTGACTTGTCATATCTATGTCATTAGAAGGATAAATTGGGAGTTTTCAGAGCAAGAGAGAGCAACCAGATACAGCCTACTGACTTCCTGTGAGAACCATCAGCCTCAGGGGTCTTTGTCCCTTTGATAATAAGTCAATGTGTATTTGCATTCCCAGATGTGTTTTACTCATTCAGCTCTGGTCTCAGCTAACATGCTGTTTACATTCACCATCTGAATTTTGCTAAAATTGCATGTTGTTCAGTTCAGTTTCTGCCCTGTGACTGAAAACATTTTCACCCAAGTCTCAGATGACCCAAGTTCCAGAGACAGGACCCCATCTTTATCATCAGTGGCTTGCTGACTCCTTTCAAATCGTGCAGCCTGACTTCTCCCGCTGAAGTCTCATCTCTCTTGCTTTTCACAGCAATGTTCACTCACAATTCCCCACTTTTCAGCATTACCTCTGGGGGATTTATCTAAATCATCTGTACCTTCCTGCCTACCCTTCACCCTTACCTTCTTTCGTCTAAAGCACAAGTTACCATCTTTATTGAAGTCACTCCCCAGTCTTCTGCTCCTTCACGTGTGTTTCTTTCTAAGGAAGGAAACAAAGGATCAAATTAAGGTCTCAGCCTGTCTTTGACATCTGCCTGCTGATGTCTGGCTTTCAGCCCATGTGCAACAGCATTAAAGAGAGTTAGTTCTTCCACCCTCTTTATACTCTTATTTTTTCTCAATCACCAGGGGCCACAGTTTACTGCCTGTCAGTTCCTAACAAATAGGTGATATGTTTGTCTCAAGACTCTCTCTCAAAGCTTTTACGTCAATCTGTGCTGTAGGATGTGTTATGCAGAAATTAACATTTTACCTAAGATAGTCTTGTTATCGTACACGATGATACTTACTGTTTAAATTCTTGTCCAGATCTTCAACTTATGTGTCAATAGTGTAACAAGATCTTTTTTGCCATGACAAATGCAATTTAATTCCCCCATGTAGTCATCTAAAAGGTCTTCAGAAAGGTATTTGTTTTAGAATTTCAACGCCAATAATGTCACCTATCTTTTCAGATACATCCACAGCTTACTCATCTCTATTTTAGCAAATGAGACTTGGGTGTTGTGATTTTCACTTTTGATGTTTGACACTCACATTAATTATCTCTTATTTAATACTGAGAAGGTTGATTTTGTGTTCTGAAAGGGTTGGAACTTAATTTCTGGACAGGAGTTTCCAGTAACATTTGTACGGCTTATGAGAAATGCAGCCTAGATCTTAACAACTGGCATTGGGTACTGGAAGTTGCACAGCTGGGTTATTGCATCTGTACATCTGGATGAACGTGTGGTGCTTCCTAGCTGGGTACAGAGAGTACCGCACTAATGATTTTGTTCTGCTTCCCGTGCCATGTTAACTCACTCAGAAGCAGCTCTAACGTCTGCGCATATCACTACATGGTAGCGTGCAGACATATAATCCACGTTCTTTCTATGTTCCCTTTCACATACTGAAAATCTTCGCTGCCACAAACAACAAAACTACTTTGCTGTTCTCCTTTAAACTGTTATTTGCTATTGATGTCACTAGGAAAAAAATCCTGAACAACAGCAACAATAATCCTTACAACTGCTGAGCTAGTAATACTAAGACAATCTTCTAAGCTGTTTAGCACTTGTCTTATGGCTCGCCTGTGTATATCCTGGTCTACCTCAGATGGAGTTTGTTTGCTTTAAAAATAAAATGAGAACTCCAAAGCTCTCTGGAATGAAAGAGATGGACAAGAAAGTTCTCATGTGATGGCTACCATCTGGTCAGGACTTGGCAAAAAAGATATTCTCACCGTGTACAAATTCATTTTAAAATGTAATTTTAAATTATGAGCGCGGCACTTCAAAAAGAGGCTGCAAGAATCTGAGTAAATAGTTTGTCACAAAATGCACGTCTCTCTAAAAAAGCGTATTTCTGAGGCTTTAAATATGTTCTTACCTGAGAAATTTACTTCTCTCTATTATATTTGCTAATATTGATTTCTGCATGATTCATTGCATCTCATACCATTAAAAATTATATTGTTTAATGACACACAAGGTAATGCATGGGAGGACAGCTATGTTGGTGGAAGCCCAGGATGAAAAGCTATTAGGGTTAGAGTTAGGGTACTACGGTTAGGCTGCGTTTGGACTTGATGATCTTTGAGGTCCTTTCCAACCTGAGTAATTCTATGATTCTATGGTATGAAATATGTGTATAATATATGATGTACCTACCAGAAGGCATTATATAGATTATATCTTTTTTATTTCCTTTGAGTGTGCTTTTTTTTTTTAAAGCAACATTTTTAAAGCAACATTTTTATATTCTTTTCCTGATTTCTACCATTAAAAAAAAGAAGACGAAGAAAATGTGTATATTCCCTGTACTGTGAGGACACTGGAATACTTAATCAGTTCTTTGAAGATCAAAGGGGTGTACGCTGACAGTGATTCTGCTGGGCATAAATATTTTTCTGTAATTCTCTTCTTGCTGGAAAAGAGTAGTTAAAAACCCCTGCTTCGTGCTGAAGTGTTCCTCTGAGGCTACCAGCACAGGGAGCGGACATGGCAGCTTTTGGAATAGCCCAAAATCCCATTCCCCTTAGGATCAGAAAACACAGTTGCTGCTGTGTTCCTGCTTTCAGCCATATACTGTATGTATCCAGCAATAAATAAATGTTTAGCACAAATGCATTTAACTCAGCTTATTATAGTTTCTTGTCTTTACGCCTGGTTATAAATCAGAAGACGAAATGATGAAATACGTTGTTAGGAAAATGTATTTTTCCTTCTCAAAAGCTGTACTATGCTAGCTTTTGCTTTTCATTGCATTTACATTGTTACCAAGTTTTCACGGCAACTGATTGCTCTCAGTGTACTTTCTCAGGGAAGAGGAATTTTTGTCGGAATGGGGACTTGATGACCAGGTCCTGTACATTATGAACTGGCACAAGGAAGGTCAGTGGGAACTGGCTGAACACTGAGCACCGAGGCTGACAATTATCCTCTCTCTCTGTATATCCTGCCAGCACTTCCTTTTTTTTTTCCTCAGATATCTGAAAATTATATTCTTAACATTGCCTGACTGTATGCAATTCTAGTTTTCCTACCTGTCTGCACTGTTTATATTAAAATTTCATAAAGCAGATCGCAACCTGTGTTCATTAACACTGGTTTAAAAAAAAATCTCATCGTGAAAATGTAAATACTTGCATTAAATAGCTGTGTAAACTGTGAGTGTGACTGTAGGCACAGTAAAATTAGAAGTCATTTGTATCCTTACTCATTTTCTACAAGATCAGGACCACTAAGTCTGGGGCAATATTAAGTTTGTATTTTTGTCCTTTCATGATCTTTTTTGCTTAGTTATGATTGGAATTTGTGGTGGCAGGAGAGATGTTGCCCACGGATAACGTTTCGCAGGTTTTGCTGCTGCTCTAGCACAAACAGAGTCACAGATCTTGGAGTTTAATCGGTGCCAACATGCTGAATTCATTGGATATTTCACTCCTGATGTCGGTCGGGCCTGGATTCTTGCCCTTGCCCTGTGGCTGCGCAAGATGAAATTCTATCTGTTTGGCAGTACAAGACAAACTTTCTAGTATCTTCAGCCAGGACAGAATTTCACGCTGCAGGGGTATCTCAGAATCACTTGCCTTTTGGTGGCAGACCCAGTTTAAGGCTGATCTCCTACCTCCTTTCCTCACTGCGGCTGTACACGTTTGTCCCTGAAGCACCGAAGAGATGAGCAGGAGAACACTGGAATAATTTGGGTTAACAATACATTAAAGGATTTTATTTTATTTTATATTTATTTATTTATTCCCGTTTAGGTGATTTCATCAAGCCACCCGGCACCAGGTTCCGCAGCCACCTCTGTTGACACAACTGATGCGGATGCAAAACACAGGGTGGAGCTGATCAGATCAGGAGCAGGCATGTTGAATGGAGCAGATAAATTATCCTGATTGGAACTGTCTTTGCTGCCCAAAGGCAGTAGCACATGGATCCGCAGCCTTCACGTGTAATGTCGGTTGTAAACAATGGGAAAAAATGCTGTTTTCTTCTCATGGTATATGGAGAAGAAAGAGAGGTGGACATCTTGGGTAAGGAGATGGTGCTTGTTAGCTTTTCACTTATTACTGTCCTTGTCTGTTCTGGGCAACATCAGAGAATTGTGGATGTTCTGAGGTCAAAAGTGCTGAGAATATAAGATATAAAAAAACCCACATTGGAAGGAGTTTGGTCTCCCAGTTTCCTTAGGCTTCTGTCACTGAGCTGCCAGCCATCGCCCTTTAGCTTTTGAAGTCAGTGACCAATTTCAGCCATATGTGCAAGAGGATAGAGATCTTAAAGACAATTAACGTCTTACAAGCTTTGCAAAAACAAAAACAAAAGCAAAAACAAAACAACAGTTGGCTGGAGGAGAAAGGGGAACGATTCTCCAGCAGGGGGGAAGGTGGGCAAAAGTCAGCTGCCTCCCTTCCCCAGTTAGCCACAGCCTGTGCCCCCACCCTGAGGGGACCCGAGATCGCCGCAGCAGGGAAGCGGCTTTAGGGAACAAAAGACACAGGTCTTTACTGGACCAGACTCCGTTGCGTGTGCTGCTCAGCAAAGTGTTCGTTGTTTTCCCGTTAGCAGCTACTGAGCTTTTCTGACATACAGCTGAGAGCTCGCTAGCTCAGAATTCTCTGGCAGTGCCAAGTATCTATTTGGTTTTCATTATGAGGTCAAAATAAAGCAGTTGAAAAAGAAATGGAGAAATAACTTCCTAAAT
The DNA here is from genome assembly GCA_002909625.1 of Bambusicola thoracicus. NCBI lineage: Eukaryota > Metazoa > Chordata > Aves > Galliformes > Phasianidae > Bambusicola > Bambusicola thoracicus. The sequence goes on along the minus strand of PPHD01005772.1, from coordinate 15,973 downwards.
AGCTTGAAGGAAACAGGATGAAAGAACTCCCCTTTTTCTGCTTCCCTCTTCAGCGGATATCAGGCTCCCAGTACCCCGGAGCACACCACCTATGAATGGATGGAACACGATAGCCTATTTTTAATTACCTCCTTTATTTGCAGTTCTGCAAAACAAAGCAATTCGAAAGCCTAAAGCCAAGCTCGCAAAAGGAAAACCTAGGTGTTCTTAGGGCTGAATTCTCCACTCTTCATCCTCTCTCTGCGCTGGTTCCCTTTTTCATTCTGACTTTTGAATCTGCCCTGATGCCCTCATCTGACACAGCAACTACATCAGGGAGAGAGAAAACAGGATAGGCTTTCACTTTTGTCTGGCAGCACAAGCTTGCATTCTGTGCTTCGGAGGTTTTCAGAGGCTCTTTATTCCATGTAATGTTCCTGGAGTGGAGAAGCGTATCTTTTGTTCTTCCTTATAAAGGGATATTTTTATACACAAAGATATACAGTACACTGAATTACAAGAGTGTTTTATGGTTTGGATTGTGAGGCTTTAACGTAGAAATTTCTTGCCATTCTACGATATAGCTTTATCCAAAGCATTTAACTTCAAAACCTTTAAAGCATAGATGAATCAAAGCCTCAAAATCCATCCAACACATCAACTAATTGTAGTGGCATCAAAAACAGAGCGAGACTCTTAGTTTAAACAGATTTCACTCCCAGCATGTTAAACAAGCTGCCTGCGTCTATATACTAAGCTGTATTATCTTGGTTTGTGTATGGCTGTATATACTTGGAAGCAATTAAGCTGAAGGAGGGCGGTTGTGTAGTTTCTCTGCAAATTGAAATAAATATTTTATGTTTAGGAGTATCTCTTGTTTTAAATGGCTTTTTGCTGTGAAACACTTTATGCCCAAAGCGGTGAAGCATCTGTAAGTCTTCTGATTCCTTTAATATCGTTTCCATATTAGATAGCCAGATGGCGGAGAGCGATAATACGCTGTACTAATCACTTAGGAAGTCTACAGAGTGGTGCTTTGAGATTTAGACCCACAGCTACTGCCATCACTCTTCTGATGGGAAGCGGCAGATACTATTCCAACCAACTGAGTGTTTTAAAACATATAAACACTGAACAAATGATCTAAACAGGAAAAGGGCTGATAAATACCATTCAGTGCTAATGAACAGAAGGCTTTGTCCAGAGGAAATAATTCCTGTTACAATTATTGGAGATCAACATAAGCTTATGCAACAGCATATATAGAAACCTAAATAAAGATTTTCGCTTCTCTGTAACTATCACAAAAAGGAGGCAGATGTGCACAGCTGAGTTACTCTACGAAGAGGAAAGGAGCCTAAGAAGTGGACTAATTATCTCAATGAGTTTCTTAGTGTTTGATTTTTAATTCCATAACAATCTTCTGCCAAGTTTAAGATTTTCTCAATCCAACAAATAAATCAGCAGAAACGTAGTTCCTATATCAATGTCCATATACTGGCATATTTTGGGGAATGTTTTTATACCTTGAAAACACATGGTTTCCTCTCTGAGCAATGCAGTCTTAAACTATTGGATGCATTTCACAAAAACAGTGTCAGACATGCCCATTCCTAACGTCGTGGACTTTCGTGAGCTTTTTTCAAAAGCTTTATTCTTGTAATTTCTACATTAAAAATAGTAGAAAAAAGAATGTTTCTCTGTGGTTTTTACTTTTATCAGGTTTTTATGAGGAGCCACAGTGTGCTCCAGGCTGTCAATTGAGGCTGTGGAAAAAGAGACTGAGGCAGCACTCAAATACGATAAGCAAGCAGACAAATCATGTAAACAAGTGCTATGGGGAGTGCTTTGTTTTGATAGCAGCGATTGTCATTTCAGTAGAGGAACAAACAATCCACTTCAGCTTTTCTGGCTTATTAATTGTAGAACACTTCAAACAGTAAAGACAAAACACACAATCATGTGGAGCAGGAAGGTTCGTTATCCCTTTCTTAGAACTGGAATGCTCTACCACCAGATTTTGAAACAGCAGCAACGTTTTACCTGAACCTTAGGGGAAAGTGAGCATCTTCATCGTCCTAATATATGCACAGCATTGTACTAATAAGCCAAAGATGGTAGCCTTCACTGATCTTACTGATCCAGGGTTATTTTTTCAGTATTATTGAACCAGTTTTAGGAAACCAGACTGTCTAACATTTGAGAATAGAAAACTGCAGATATAGTCAGTATTTTAAAAATAACAATGCATCTTTTTAATTCAATATTTATTCTTCCTCTTAGTGCACTCAGAAAGAACAGGTTCATCTTTTGGATGCCACTGCTAAACTGCTAACTTGAGTAAAATTTTTCTTCTATCCTAAATCACTCGTGCTGTATTGTGGCACGTATCACTGTAGATTCATTAGTTACATTACCATGCAATGCCGTATTTCATGCTGCTGCCCAGTCAGCTGCAGCCAGAAGGCTTGATTTTAACCTTGAATGACTTCACAAAGTTATTCCTAATATACACTAGGATACTGAAAAATAAACACTAGGTCATAAATAGTAAAAAAACAGCATCCAGCACGTATTACTGTTGCAGCATGCATTCGTGAGTTATGCATTAGAAATATAACAACCGTTTCTTCTTAAGAATGACAATGGCACACGCACATGAGAAAGAAGGACATATAAACAAGCTGTGGAAAAGAGCAGATGTGTGCTGTTTGGACACACAGGCAACTTGCCTGAGGGAAGTTTGGATTACTGAGCTAACATGTCAAAGATACATAGTCTGTTCACATCATAAGAGATTCTCTGTGTGTTGTGTGAAGAGTTCCTGCTACGCCACTGAAGTCGTCTATGATGTCTCAGAGTATGCCACAGTCATACACACAGCTGATTTACAGTTCCATTTGTGTGGGTATTTACTCAGAAACACCAGTGCAGTATTCAACGGGGTGTTTATTTAGAGCTGCAAGTCACAGAAGCCTCTCCAAGATTGCTTCAAGTCAACAGCAAAAATGCTTCAACAAGTACAGTGACTTCAAATGATGAAAGCTTCAGATGGGGTAGGTGATCCTGTGTGAGTTGTAATGGGAACAGTGTTTCATAGGGTTGGGTGCCCTGGTTGGGCCCCAGAAGAGCAGATGGATGTGTTCTCCCCCAACAACAGCCGTCATATTATTTTCTCCTCTTAAAGGAGGAGAACTTAGGAAGATTTGTAATACAAGTGTTTGCGACATACACAGAACAATATGCATGTGTCTCCACATGCTGTTACCAATTTAGTTATACTTTTTCCATGGCATAGGTGCTCTCTCATCCCATGGGACCCTGTCTTCCAGCCAGGATTATTCAGGGCCCCCTTTTAACAGCCACACTTGACACAAGACCATTCGTAGACCTTATAAAACCAGAGTGACTGAAGCCTGAGGAGAGGAGGCAAAAATGGCCAAGTCTCCTGTAGAACAGAGACTTACTGGTCTTGTTCAAAGAGACAGAATGACTCATCTTGCTCAGCTGGTGCCAAGGAACTAGAAAAGGGTAAAGGGGACACCGGGCGAGTCTCTGAGCACCTCCCATTCAATTTATGAGAGGTTGCCAGCATGCAAAGCTATAGATGAATATGCCATGAGACACTGGGTCTTCCTTTTGCAAGCTTGTGAAAAACGTTGGCAAAAAGATATGCATGCAGTATGCTATGTAAAATTCTACTGTAAAGGAGTAGATACCTATTGTCACATCTGTATTTTTATACCTGTACTAAAGACAGTTGGCAGCACATGAGGGTATGGTCTGTAATGCTTAACGTGGATTTTATTCCATAGGCTCTGCAAACAATGCACAGATATAGTATATGATAAAGCAGAACTTCACTAATCCAGAATAATGCAGGGTGGCTCCAGCACAGATTAGTTGATTTTGTGGATTAGGGACCAGGAGGGCATCCAAGGAGAATCCCTTGCTGTACCTCACTGTGGGCTCACCTGCTCCCTTCTCAGCAGGGAGAATCCCTGCCAGGAGCATCTGAAGCTGCATACAGGGTGACCATGTCTCCCGCTAATAATCGAGCTAGGCACATCAGTTTTTAGCATCATACCATCATAAAACTGTTTCAGTTGGAAGGGATCCTTAGAGGCCACCTAGTCCAACACCCCTGCAACGAACAAGGACACCTACAGCTCAGTCAGGTTGCTCAGAGATCCATCCATCCTGACACTGAGTGTCTCCAGGGATGGAGCATCCACCATATCTCTGGGCAACCTGTTCCAGTGCCTCACCACCCTTATAGTAAAAAACTTCTTCCTTATATTCAGTCTAAATCTCTTCTCCTTTAGTTTAAAACCATTTCCCATTGTCACCAGAGATCCTGCTAAACAGTCTGTCTCCTTTACTATAGCATCCCTTCAGATACTGAAAGACTGCTCTCAGGTCTCCCCTGAGCCTTCTTTTCTCCAGACTAAACAGCCTCAGCTCTCTCTGCCTGTCCACATAGGAGAGGTGTTCCATCCCTTTGAACATTTTTGTGGTTCTCCACTGGATGCACTCCAACAGGTCTATGTCTCTCCTCTACTGTGGACTCCGCATTTGGATGCAGTACTCCAGGTGAGGCCTTATCAGTGCAAAGCAGAGGGGGAGGATCACCTCCTTCACCATTCTGGCCACACTTGTTTTGATGCAGCCCAGGATACAGTTGGCTTTCTGGGCTGGGAGGACACATTGGTGGCTCATGTCCAGCTGCCATCCACCAGTACCCCCAAGTTCTTTTCAGCAGGGCTGTGCTCTATCCTTATATCCCTCAGCTTGTACAGATAGGGTGCACTCAATCCCACGTGAACAGTGAAGGGTGCTTTTACTTGTGTGAAACTTACGTGCTAAACGTAACATAGGTAACAGTCAAAATTAGTGTCATGACAAAATATCACTACAGTAAGCATTCTAATTAAACACTATGAAAGTGAAATATTAAAGATTTTGAACCTGAATAACTGGGCCCAGTATTGATATTAGTTGATATTTCTTCCTTTTGAGAAACAAAACAAATAAATCATATTGGAAAAAAAGAAAAGTATGAGACTTTTGACATTAGATCAAACAGATTTTAAATTCACCGAAAATTAAGGCATTCATTATTTTTGATGCAAGATATACCAGACATCTCAGCAAGGTCATGACTACACATGGTAGGATTATTTTATGCCAAAACCTGGCCTGAGACAAACACTTGAGATAGATGATTTGAAAGAGGTTAGCTCTCTGTGACACATATGTTCCCCTCAGAACTCTGTAGGTTCAAACAATGAGTCTGTGCATTTTGAGTATACTGACCTTTGTGAATATGGCACTTGAGTATTGATAACAGATTTCTTAGAAAATCAATGTCAATTGCAAAGCTCTTTGTTACCCACTTTTTATCTTGATTAAAAAAAAAAAAATCATTTAAGTAAAGTTGAAAAATAAAACTGTCTAAGAATGGAATACCATTCTTCCTGGAAGAGCAAAATGTGAAAGAGTTGGATGATATAACTGGATCTCTCTCAGACATACATGCTAATATTACTCAGTACAGATCAGTATAAAACTAATAATCAAGAATTATTTTGCAAGAAAAGACTGCATGAAAGTTTCATGATACAGATAAACACCTACATACTAGTAAGAAATATATAGCAAGCTCATTTTCTTGTTCAATTTCTTTTGATGCATGTTCTTACAAATAAGAGCTGATTCGTCTTCTTGGGCCATATTTTGATTTTAAAACAGACAGGACAAAATTCAGGCCCTATGGTTGAGAATACAGGTTGTTTTTCAGTGATGGGGTAGAGATTTGACCTTTGGTTCTCTTACAACCACTAGGTCTTATGTGGAATAGCAAGAATTAGAGAGATTGATGTAAGTAACAATTTTTCTATTGAATGTGTTTTGTTTTTTTTTCTCATAATTTTGATTACAACAGCATGCATGGGCTTTTCTCAGGGAATTTCCTATAGTGGTATCTCGGGCTAACTGCTGAATCTCTTGTGGACGAACCTAGTTTCTAGCTCTGCAAACCTACAAAACACGAACTGTGTACCTAAAAGTCTGCAGGACTGTGAGATCTCAGCAGCCCTGGGCCAATCAATACAAATGTGAAAACCCAGTTATGGGGTAACTTGTCGACAACCAGGTTCCTCAGATCAGATGTGGTTGTAATGTAGATGGGACCCTACAAGCTAGTCAAAGAAAACATTGCAAAAGCTGCTTGCCATTTCGTGATTACATTAGCACCATTATTTACTACCTAATCGATGCTGTGATTGACAGCTTTGCAAATCAGATTAGCTTTTAGTCTGTGTGTAAGAGTAACATAGATGGCTAGGAATGGAAAATTTTCTGGGTCCCAGTTAATGGCAGATGAACAAGAGTTGGAGATATACAAAAGAAAGTCACTGATGTTGCAAACGAGTTGTACCAACTAAAAGCCATAATATATTCAAACTGTCCCTGAAATTTGTTCACATCTAACACTGCATCCCTCCCATGCTGCTTGCGTACAGCGAGGGGAAGTTCCCACCCAATGACATCATGGTCTGTCTTTGGCTACAGCCAGCTGCATATTTTTAAAGGAGTCCTGTTTGTTTCATAATTGAACTCTTCACCTTTTGATTGTATGTTTTGTTGGGGGGTTAAAGGGAAAAAGCCTGCTAGTAAAATTACTTAACTTGGCACCCACAGGCTAACTTGGGTGGGCTGCATTCCCTCCTCTAGTCACACCCTACCTGAACCCGTGTGTGTGTTAAATCACTTGACTAGTTCAGCCTTAACACTGGGTCATATCCTGGGAAGCAAGTTCAGAGATGCTGGAAGTGTGTGCTTACAAAAACACACATAATTGTACAAAAATATGTGGATAAACTATGGGAGGAACACCAGGACTTCACTGAGGCAGTAACTTGGGAGAAAAAACATATATGTCTCGGTTGTGATGAAATGTCACAAAATACACATAACATGCTGTGTTTTGAGTGACTTATTTTTAAGAAAATAAAAACAACAAAACCTTGCTAACCAGGAAATTTGAAATTATTTTTATGTGCTAACACCAACCTGAATATTACTTTTCTTCTTCATCTGCTACAAATGCATTCCCTGCTGATTAGGTTTTCTTTGCCCTGTGAAAGGCTTACACGAATGTAGGAACACTGTCACATCATGAGGGCTACAGTGCAAGGAACTGTGCTTCCACACCAGTAGTGATGTGAGAAAAAGATATTTCTGGAAGTATCTGGGTCTTCATAGCAGTGGAGCTTGAACTATTGGAGAAACATTATTTCATGGTCAAGCCAAGTGGACTTACAGAAACACAGCTTCATTGTGTTTCTCAACATAGCAGTCTCCGAGATGGAATGTGTAGTTTTCTGACCTGCAGTAGATAATTGATGGGATGCATAAGGCTGTCTTCTTGATTCCAGATATTTTGAGTAGTAGCCAGGAAAAATCAGGAATATTGTTCAAGCACGTGGAATGGGACAGAAATAAGTATCTTAGCTGCCTCTTGTATGCAGTGTTCTCTCACATCAAGTAAAGGCCAGAACCACAGCTGCAGCAGTTCGAAATGACTCAATATTTTCTTAAAGTAACTTTTCCATTGGAGCAGCTATGTGGTTGTCGCCGCTTGTTCCACAAATGAAGTGGTAGATGACCCACACCAAAAAACTATGTGGTCCTCACTACGGCTTGGGAAAGCTTACTGTAGAAGATCCTCAGCGCACCTCCTGAAGAAAGGAAGTGCAGGAGCTGCGTATGTTTTTTGTTGTTAACTTTTGAGAAGCTTTAGCTTTCAGGATACAGGTAAGTGCTTGGATATGGTATCAAATTTGTCCTTTTCCCTCTTTAGTAAATGCACGAGGAGAAGACATGGACAAGTACCATTGTTATTTTTTTTTTCATGATTTTTTGTTTTGTTTTCCTTTTTTAAAGAGAGAGAATTTGGTTTTGATTTTACCTGTGCCTGTGTTGTGAATTCCTGATTGTAACTTTTTGCCACTGGAAAGTTTCTAAAGCTTCACAGAAAAATAAAGTCAGTGAGTTGTAAAAAACAGTTTAGAAAGCAATAGGAAATGTAAATAAATATTCTATTCAAAGTTCTGTCAGGAATTTGACTTTATTCATGTACCAGTGCTGTGGTACATATTCTAATTTGCTTTGTTGTTGGAGTAATGAGGCCAAAACTCCCATGAAGAGTCGCAAGGTTAACGTGTAACTCATCTAATTAACCAGCGCACCCTTCTCTCATGCTGTGATGTCACACTGCAATACCTTCTTTTGAATGCATTCCTAGTGGTTTGCCTTCCTAACATAAGATACTGTGCTCAAGATTGTCTTTAAAGACTCTTGGGGGAACTGTTCCTCTGAGGCGTTAGATGATTTGTACGAGTTATAGCCAGACTCTGTTTCTTCAGACTTAGTTGAGAGTTAAGATTGGTTGCTTCTTCATTTAGCTGGGTAATTCTAGAAATAGGTATGACAGATACTAAGCTGGTGAGATTAATACCCATTTTATCACTGGAGTGGGACCTGAGCTATTTGGCATAGCTCTCATGGGGGTCCAATATAAATAAAAAACATCCGTTCTGGAGTACAATTTTTTCAAGATTCTATTTATCAGCTGCATGAAATTGTCTTACAGTTGTGAAAATTATCCACAGCTTTGTCAGCCATGTGGAAGCTCTCTCACACAACCCCATCTGCTTGCTCTGAAATTGCAAGGTAGAAGTCAAAACAAGAAAATCGTTACCCTCAGGAGGAGTAGATATCAGTGTGGTCTGCTGACTTTTTATAGTAACTATTCCTAAAGCAGGAGTGGAGATTAGAGTCCAAAGACGCACACAGAGATCTCCTGATGAGACAATAGCAACTATGCAAATCTCTACACAAAGGACATGGAGGCTAATTCCTTCTATTATCTTAACGAGTTAGCTGTAGGATGTGCCTCTGCAAGTTGTTATTATTGATGAATATGCATCCATTTCATCTAATCTGACATAGATGCTGCAAGCAGATAGCATTTTCTTCCAGTGCTCTTTTTTTTTCCAGTCTAGGACTGAGCCAGCTGTTCTGCTCTCCTTTTGAGGTGGCCTTTCTCTCATGCCAAATGACTTTCACCTTATGGCTTTATGCCTGAAAGTTGCAGCTAGTGTGTATGTGCCAAATGTATCTACCACAGTTTTTGATGTGCTGAAGAGAAGCTCTGTCTAACCAGAGTGCAGAAGTTTTTTAAGTACTTAATTATATTAGGTACAATCAGAAACAGCAGAGAGATGTTAACAGAGGCTGTATTTGAATTCAGAATTATCAGCTTTGTCATAGAAACACCAGGTTTGCAACAGTGATGCTGTTAGTGAATTAGAAGAGATACATCCCTTGCTTTTCTCAATATATTTCTTTTCTGGAGTCTCCAGTGAATGCCCAGCTGTGAAATAAGTAAACTATTTTCTTTATTAATGACTTCCATCCTGTCACTCACTACCACACAACAATGTTCCAACTACATTTCATTTTTCATAACTGGCTTTGAGGCCTGGTTGGTCTGCCTGGTTGGGTCTTTCTGTGTGTTGGGGATGTTTGCTCTACAAACAAAATCTAGGTCTTCAGCAACACTTGCCACTTACCCATGCCAATATGTATTATCCGCTTCACTACCCTGTCTGTAGCACTGCCAAGCAGCAACATCAAGAGAACACAGGCTTTTCACATCAGCAGTCACTTTGTACTACTTGCTTTTTGTGATCAGTGGAATTCATGTAGCGGGGCTGATTTTGACCATTAACAACAGCTGAGTAAAGGAATTAAAGGAGTTATGTTTACCGTACAATGCATAGTGCTCATCTTCTGAATTTTCTGTTTTACTGGGTTTGTTTGGGTTTTTTTGCATTTAACACTCATAGCTCTACAACTTCTGTTGCTGTAAAAGATGCAGATGCCATCAAGGTGTGCCTTTTTGTCCAGAGATAAAAGCAAGCTTCTTTTCTTTAGGGGTTTGATCTGCCACTCAACATCTCCTTTGACAGAGGTGACATGTACTAACTTGAGGTCCATCCTCAAGGGAGGGTAGCAGTAACCCAAAAGAATCTTAGCAATTCAAAAGGTGCACTCACAGCAAAGAGGGCAGCAGTAGTGTCTGCAGGATTGGAATCCTAATCATTTAACAACCCCACAATTAATTTTATCAGCTTATAATCATCATGAAATAGCTGTCAGAGTGGGATTGTTGCATTTGTCCCTTCTGTCAGCACCACAGCTGGGCAATAAGAAAAGTCACGCCTCCAAACCACAGCAATGTACTCTGTCTCATGTTTGGGGCTGTATCTGAGACGTCAAAACGCAAGGCAGGAAGGAATCTGGCACTAATCTACTGCCAGAAAGGCAAAGCAGAACCACACATTTGGAAATGACATTCCCTGATCAGCAATCAATAGCAACACCCTTTCCTGTGATACTCGGGTACCTTTCCCATCACTTTGTGTATGTGTGTAGACCGTGTAACCATGAGACGCTGACTGCAAGTTATGCTGTTGCGCATGTGAAGACTCATGCCAATAGATAGAAAAGACTGTTACAGAATCACAGAATCACTGAATCCGAGGGGTTGGAAGGTTCCTCTGGAAATAATTTAGTACAGCCTCATGCAGAGGGTTGGCAACACAGGTTTATCACAGAAAAGTTTCAAGTACAATGAACCTCTTTTCCCAGTGTGCATTTTCTCTGCTGTAGCATATTCTCTAATAATTGTGGAAGATATTCCCATCCTCTTTTCCTTGGAGCCCTGCTGAACACCAGCAGACCTGAAAGCGGATGTGCCAGCAGACTGGCATGTCTATGAACAAAAAAGGAGAAATACACTATCCTACCCGAGAGCAAAAGCTTATTCCCTCCAGTGATTCCCATCTACGAGAATACTTTGTGGAAGAAGGAGAGAGATGCTGTTTCAGAACCAGTTTTAAACCACTCAGGATTTTACTCCATAAAACCCACAGTGGTGGTGCTTAATAATTAAGTTTAAAATAACTAAAAATTAACAGTATTTACAATATTGAACTGGGAATAAATTATGTGGTTTTACTGCTCCTGTGTTAGTTACTTCAGCCATTACTTGGAATATTTTTCACTTGTTTCCTCTTCAGAACCTTTAAGATGGAGCAATCCTTCCATCCAACAAAGGTAATGTGAGTATTTATCCTCGTGCCTTTCTTTCTTTTAACATCAAATAATTTATGTTTTGAAATTAATATTATTTCCTCGTTTATTTTCCTTTGTAACAGGTATTGCAAATGACAGTGTTGCCAGGCTAACACGGAGTCTTTGCAGGACAAATATTGTAAAAGGAAAGGTAAATTAATATTGTCTAGGTAAAGATAAGGAGCCAATTAGCAGGAGTTGAGCAAACAGCCTTTTGGAGTTCTCGTCTGTACAAGCAGCAGCTCCAATACGATGTTCAAAATTTGCTGTGTTTACATTCAGTTGTATTACTGCAGTCTTTATGTCTGTTAAACAGTGATTTGGTTCCATCAGCACATTCAAGAAGTTTTGCAAATTGAATGCCACAACAGAGTGCTCTTATCGCTTCACTATCCAGACAAAATATAAACACAAACTTGGAAGAGTGAAAAGATGGCAGAAGAGAATATTTGAAACTGTATTAATGACATCACTCTGGTGCAAGGGCGGCAGCAGTACATCCAAAAATTAGCAGCCAAGGAAAATAGCCACCTGTCATGCTGTAGATGGAATGGCATTTGGCAATCCGGAGCATACACGAAGAATGATATTAAATTTTATTTTCTACGTGTTTTAAAGAAAAGCAACGTTGCATTTTAAGCCAATGTCGCTCCCAGGCTATTTATTTTCCTAAAATTATGTGCCAGAGAAGAAGGAAAGTTTGTAGTAAGGCAGCAGATTTTTTTCCAGAAACAAATGGCCTAAAACCAGCGTGAGAAGAAACATCAGAGCAAACAAACCTCTCTGGGGGGAATACCACTGACTGGGCTTCTCAAGAGTTATGTCTGAGGCTGTCTGAGGAAAGATGCAAAAGGGTGAAAGTCAGATGCAGAAAGTCTCTGTTACAGTTTTCCTGAATTTTCTAATCTATGGAAACTTCACTACAGGCATTTCCATCAGTTTTAGCAACACGGGGAACCTTATTGAGGATAAGATTGTCAGAGGCACAGCTGTTTTTTGTGTCGTGCCAATTAAACTTGCTCAGGCCAATGGCATTAAATACTGGCAGCCAGACTGCTGCTAGCAGTAATAAGCAGCAAATGGGAGAGTGGAAACTCAGGTAGCATTAAAAAGCTGCACAGACCAAGTGTCTCCCATTGTGTCTGTAAATTAAACCCTTGGGGACAGTTGTTCCTGGTTGTTTTTTTGTTTTGTTTTGTTTTTGAAGGCATCTGAAGCTGCTGTATTATTTTCTTGCGGAACTGAAGAATATTCGACTGCCTTTCCTTCATGCTCAGAGATGTTAAAGCTCCTGAGGAATAAGTCAGAGAAGATTATAAATACAGCTTTGGAGATTGTTTTGCATATAAAAACTGTCTAGAGGTACAATCCTAACCCAGGTTGTGCTGTGATAACTGTAACATCTGCTCTACTGAAAAATCTTTAATTAGATTTATTTCAATTGTATGCTGTAATAAGATTACAACACCAAGTAATATCCCTAGTAAACGCCAGAATTAAAACTGCTTGTGCACGTGTGTTATAACTCACTCTTTAATTATCGGTCCTTAACCTTCTTCACTGTGTGTGGAATGAACAATGCTGAATAAAGCACAAGTATCAAATTCTACTTGCTCTCTGGTCATTGCTGGTTGCCTGATGCTCTTGGGTGCTTACATTAATTTCCCTTAATAGCACTCCCATGTGCTGTGAGGTTGCTTTTATTTCTGAAGCATCAAATAGGACTTGATTCCTCCACCTTAAATACTATGAAAAACTTATAGTATTAATATGGCAATATTTATGGTACATTGCCTGTTGACTTCGTTTCTAGTACTAAGCTGTTCTAAATGAGAACCTGGCATGCTAAAACTGTCATTGTGAAGACATATCCCTCCACCTCCTCATAAAATGTGACTCAATTGATGCGTGGCACATAGCACTACACAGAAACTTTTGATAAAGAAGGTTTAGAGATCTAAGGAATTTATTCTAGAATTCTCTAAAGAACACTCAGAGCCTTAGTCATAATACTTCTCTTTCCCTTCTTTTTATCACATTCCAGTTTTCTCTATCACGACACAGAGGTTACCTAGAAAATTGCTTACTTTACCACAAAGCTCTGCTGCAAACCAGAAAATCTACTCTGTGTGCTTATGGAGATGAGGCTGGAAGTCTTTGGTTAACTTTATGTTATAATAGGATGAGTGGGAATGGCCTTCAGTTGCATCAGGGGAAGTTCGGGTTGGGTATTAGGAAAAATTTCCTCTCTGAAGTAGAAGTTTGTCTTTGGAACTGCCTGCCCAGGGAGGTGGTGGAGTCCCTGGAGGTGTTCAAGATAGGGCGGATGTGGCTTTTAAGGACGTGAGTTACTGGGCATGGTGGTGATGGGCAGATGGCTGGACGAGATGACCTTCGAGGTCTTTTCTGACCGTAAGGATTCTGTGATTTTGTGATAATGCTTAAAAGTGAAGTTGTACAGGCAACAGGTACTGTGTTCTGGGCTTGGTAAATTCAGTATGACTGTGCTGTGTAAATAATTTTCTTAACAAGCAAAATAAAGAAGATCAAAGTTAGGAGAGGCCTTGTCTACTTAATGAGACAGATGTTATACATCTGGTAATGCTATGCTTCTCCCAGCTTTCTCTTACTTTCTTGTACACACATGTACCAAGCGCAGGCCAGAGCATTACATCTCTGCCCAAAGCTTAACTCATCTTTCCCATGCTGGGAGAAAGCCGGAACGAAGAGGTTAATACAGGCAATGAAGCAACTACCGACCGCACCACGCCGGCTGAGGAACACCGAACCCCCCCCCACCCCGATCTGACGGGCGGCAGACGTTGGTGGCGGCAAGAGGAGGGGCTGTAGCGGAGCACCCGTTCTGATGATTGATGGGCGCCTCAGCCAATGGCGAAGGGGTAAGGGCGTGGGGAGTGGGCCTGACTCCGGGGGCGGGGCCGAGGGTAGAAGAAGGCGGGGCGCGGGAACGGGCGGGGCGCGGATTGGCCGGGGGGCGGGGCCGGCGGGGGTTTCTCCCGGGCTGGGCTGACGGCTGCGGTTGGGAACTTCGATTTCGTACGTGAGCGGCGGGCGCGCGGCGGCCGTTTGGCCGGCAGGTACCGGTGGGGGAGCCGCTGCGGGTCGACGCCTTCAGCCGGCGGTAGGCAGCGGAGCCGGTGAGAGCGGAAGGGGTGGGGGGGCACGGAGCGGTCGAGGCGCCGTGTGCGGGCTGCGGAGGCGGCCGTGTGCCGGGGGCCGCCGAGCCCCGGACCCTCCGGCGTTCTCTCCCGCTCCTCCCGCCGTGGGACGCGGAGGCCGCGGGCGGGGCCGGGCCGGGCCGGCTGCTAACCCTGGGGGCAGCGCTGCTCGCTTCCTCTCTACTCGCTTCGCTCCCGGCCCCGGGCGGCGGCTGGGAGGCGGGAGGTCGGGGGCTGTCAGAGCGGGGCCCGCCGGGGGTGGAGCGGGAACGGCAGGGGGCGGCAGCGGCTCCGAGGAAGCGTGTCCGGCGCGACGGCTGCGGCCCGGGGCTCCCCGAGCCCCCCGGCCCCTCTGGTGGCCGCACGGAGGGCGTTAACGCTCCTTCGGAGGTTGAGCCGCTCGCGGCCGCCGCTCGGCGCTCCGTTTCGAATCTCCCTCGCGGCGCTGCTGCTGCCTCCGGCCGCTCTGCCGGGCCCTGGGGCGAGCCCGGCGTCTTGTGAGCCCGTCCCAGTGCCGGCGGCCGGCTGGGGTTGAGGCGGATACTGGCTGTGTTGCCCTCCCGGCCCAGGCTGCGAGGCGCAGAAGGGGATCTGGTGTCTTCCTCAGACGTGTCCTCATCTTGATTAGTTGTGCTTCCAAGCAGCGAGGTCTGCGCGTAGTGTGGAGACCAGGTGTGGAGGTGAAGGGGTCGGTGTGTGTGGCTAGAACGGCATTAGGAGCAGTTATCCTTTAAGCGATTGCCGAGACATAAAGGAGGTCTGTAAAAGGAGGTGGTTTGAGTTTCTGTCATCTTAATGGTTACGATTTCCAAAAACAGCTTCTGAAATAAAACCACTGGTTGATAATAAGCGATGGCCAACCAGTGGGTAAACCGGTGTTGAGGTGCTTTGATAATGGGAATGGCTGGTAAAGAGCTTGCTTAAGATGGCTTTGCTTCTTGTAAAGCTGCCCAAGACCCGTTCTTAATTAAAAACATATAATTTATAGCTCTTTCATTGACATGTAGTGCTTTGCTTAGCTTTACTGCCTCATTTTCTTGTCTGCTAGCATGTGTGCTACCAGTGTGTCAGTAATGCTAAACACCCATAGCTCTACACAATAGCCTTCAGGAAATTCTCATGGGCTTGTACATTTCCAGACCTGGAGAGTTTGAAATGATGAAGTATTTCGGTACTAGGAAATAGTCAGAAAGTCCAGCTGCATCCCTTGGCATGAAGTTTTAAAGTGTTGGGTGGGAAATGAACTCTGTCCTTAAACTCCAGAGCCAACCTGTTGCTGGGCAGGCCCTACTTTGTGCCATCCCATGTTACATGGGAATGACCCTGATGAAAGGGTATTCAGCTGAAGTGTTCTGCTTCAGCTGCTGCTTTCCTCCTTCCAGCATTTCTATTTCTGCTTACTGTGCTGTTTTCTCTATGGTGAGAAGTTGAGCTGCTCTCTTGCATGAATTACAGCTTTCTGCTGAGTTGAGTTCCCTTTGAGCTTAGAATAGGCCTTTCCTTCCTGGTTTTCAGAGACTGTGGATCTCAGCTTGTATTGACAGCTTGTACCCGTGGCAGAGGATTTTGCACTATAATCATGCAATTTATTATAGACAGGACTTAAGTAC
>PPHD01005771.1:0-17000 GCA_002909625.1 Bambusicola thoracicus | reverse complement strand
GAAGTGAAACAAATGGTGAAAAACATACTCATTTTGCTGAGACATCATATGCACTGAGCATGCAAGAGGGGCAGGGTTGTGAGAGACAGAAGGCTGAAAACAAGGAGTGATGTTACTGCCTCCAAAATCAAACTGCAGGGTCACATTTAGGGGAAAAAAAAGAAAGAAAGAAAGAACGAAAGAAAGAAAGAAAGAATGAAAGAAAGAAAGAAGTCAAAATGGTTAAATCCTGGAGTAGTAAGAAGGTAGCCTTGAGCCTGGAAATCTTAATAAATGCACAAAAAAGAGACGATCTCCTCTTCTTTTGTGTGCAGGGATGAGGAGTATTGCTGCCAATCAGTCCAGATACACAACTTATGCAACTATTCCTCCCTCACGATCTAAAGCCAGTACATGTCTTGCATAATGCTGTTTGCCACCAGACAAATGCTCCTTTTCTGGCCCCTGTAGGGCCTGCAGATTGCTTTACTGATCTTCTGCATCAGCTCGGTTAAGCCTTCTGGTAATGCATATATTCGGATCTGAGATCTATGTAAATATGTATAAACAAAATGCGTGTTTTGTAACGGGTTTATTTTTAGTCCCTGTGTTTTTACAGTGGGGAGAGAGAGGTCTGTTTAATTAATATTGAATCTGTTGATTTGAGAGTAGTTAGTGCTAGCAGAGATTTGGTGGAGGCTGAAACCTTATCGGGGCTTTACAGGACAGCAGTGTTAAAAATTGTTGACTTTAAGCGGTCTTCCCAGAAACATTGCCCTCTCAGTTATATCTTTGACTTCAGCCAAGTGACACTAGTTTAAATGAAGAGCCGTTGGCCTCAGGTTTCTGAAGAATCTCGGTGACAGGTTTTCTCTGTAATGAGAGATTGAAAGCAGTGATTATAATGAACTAAGGAATCTGTGAGCCAAGCCTCTGCTCCTTGGGGAGCTGATTCAACTTGCACTTGTGCTGCAGATGTGCATGTGTTTAGCAGCTAGATTTGAATAACTGAAGCAAAACTTCGTAGTAAACCTCACATGCAAGCATATGAGAGTGTGCATATATGTGTGTATAGATATGTACAGCTGTGTGCGCGTGCGTGTAGACATGAAAGATATACAGGTATTTAAATAACACGTATCCGCTGCGCATCAAATGTCTGTGTGATAAAAGACAAATATAATGTAAATAGAGATTAAATATAGCACTGTATTTTACGTGATAATCTAGAAAGATTAACTTCTCCGGATGGTTCAGCAGAGAAAATTATTTTTCTTCAGCTGTAGTTTTCAGTATTTTGTTCTTGACCCTATCATACCTTGTCACGATTATTTTATTTTAAAGATCATTATATGTATATATTAAAAAGAGAATTGCCTGTGCTGCTGACAGCACGTAAACCATTCTAGAGGGAGTCGTTTTAAATCTACACTTTTCTCAATAACGTTTTCTGTTCCTTTTTGTACTGTAGCAGCATGCACAAAGGTAACAGTCAAGCTTGTGTCACTCCATTATACCGTCACTTTTGTTTCTGAAGTCTTGACTTCAGCCTTACAGAGGATTGTTAAAGTATGTTAACAAACAGCATTATTTTCACTAAAACCAAAGCCAGTGTCAAAGTAGTATTCTGATATGAACTATGCAGGGCTTAGATGGTTGTTATATTTATTACACTTGTTCTAACAGCTTTGAGTCAGCCTTGTGACTTCAAGCACAAACGTGAAAAAGAGGGGATAAGGAGTTGCAGGTGGGGTCCTTGGAATCTCATTTTTATTCCTAAGAAAAATAATTTACGGCAAATTTTTTTGAAAAGCATGTTGCTACCTCCTGCCTTATCCAAATCCCTCCTGGCCTCATCCATTGAGTAGTGGAGGGATGGTAGCGGGTTCTGTCCATTGCCCCATCCTCACCTTTCCACCTGCTCCAGTGGAGAAACATCTGAGCTTCCTATTTGATCTCCAAGCTGCTCCGTGTGTGGTGGCAATGGGTTTGCTCAGATTCCTGTGGCTGAGCTGAGTCACAGTCAACTCATCCAGTAGTGACAAAGCTCCAGCATGATGTTTGCTTGAAGGGCAAGTCTTTATTTCTGAGGTTAGAATCAGTCATACCTCTTCTGTAGGTCCAACCTGAGGGCTTCTTCAGCTCCGCTGTAGGAACTGTGGATTGGAGTCAAATGAGAACATTTGTTCACATCTGCTAGAATATGTTTAGATATTCACGTGCCTTCAGATTAAGTCTAAGTTAACATATTTGAGGTTACATTTTCCAAACCATCTGCTGGTGAGATAATCCTCAGGTTTCTCAGGATGTGGAACTGAGTGAAAGTAGTTTCTCCACTGCAGCTTTCTATACAAAAAGAAGAATTAGATCAGCTTGGCTTACATGTTCTCTTTTGTGGCCTCCTGTTTAACTCCTTTGGCACAAATGTCCTTTCTGTAGCTCCTCTTTCTGTGTAGCTTCATCCTGTCAAGACATCCATTTCGTATTTGCACTCATCTAATTCTATAGCTCCCTGGAAATGCGATGTCTCTACAGTATTCAATACTGGACCCAAATAGAACTTTTTCCACTTCAATTTCTGGCTAATGAAAACAGACATGAAAAATAGACAGTTATTCTTCTTTCCTTTTCCTGATGAATTTCTCGCTTGTTCTGCTATTATTTCATTAATAATTTTCGCCATTATGCAGTTAGGTAATTTTACTGTCTTGTTGGTGTAGTGAGCCCAGATCTGACTTGGATGAAAATAAAGATCTCCTAGGTTTCAGAAGGATCAGGACTACTGTTTTCATGAAAGGCAAGCAGTAAACCAGATCTTGTTCAAACAAGCTGGACCACTGAAACAGACTCTGCATGTCCTTAGGCAAACCTCATTGAAGTCAGTGCTGATATGGCTGAATAAAGGAATTCATCGATTTCAGTGGTTCTAATCTCATGTGCTGAGATTTATTCATGTGAGTAGCAGGGTTGTGTCTCAAAACTGATGGCATTTCATAATGTAAAGCAGATGCCCAAACCTGCAGCTAGATCTTTGGTTGCTATTCTGCTTACTGCTTACGTTCTGCTATGCTGCTGTATTCCTGAATGTAGGTTATATATGCCATTTCAGCCAATAACAACAAATTAGGTAGATAGAAAAATATTGCTAGTGGCAAATCTATTTTGTATTTTCCTGTCACTTCAGAGCAGATGAGTGTGGAATGCCTTTAGAAAGGTAAATCATGTGTTTCAGCACCTAACATAATTAACAAAAAAGATTAACACAAAGTATTGTATCACTGAGACTTCAATAAATCGGTAGAAGTTGAGAAATGAATGAGAGGAGTAGAGACCAACAGGTTCATCTCCATTCCCAAAGAACCAAGTGAGAGAACAGTTGGATCCCAACCACACTTGTGTGTTTAACTTGGGAAGCCCTCAGGAACAGCAGTCAGGTGCTGCAGAAAAAACCTCTCCAAGTTGTATTATTTTGCTCCAAATTATTTTTCATAACTGTCTTTTAATTTTTGTAATCCTGTACTTGCCTAGCAGTGCAAATCAGCTGAGGGTGAGATGAAGGACCATAATAGAACGGAGGATGGAACTTTCTGACAGTGAAAGCAGTATTGCTGAGCCAGGGCACTCAAATGTTATGAGTCAGCGTGTTCCTACCTAATCATGAGACTGAATAAAAAAGTAATGAGATGCTCTCTAAGTAAATTTGGGCTTCCTTTCGCTAACTTTCTGATTCTGATTTTGTCATATGCCTGGGCTATGCTTTCAAGTTTTCCCCTGTAAATAAAAGGACAAAAAGTAGATTTAAGACCAGAATAAAGGACATAAAAAAAAAAAAAAAAAAAAAGCCAAATTCTAATTTTAGAAGAATGAGCAAAACAAAGGGGAAAAAAAGGGTTTCTGCAGAGTTATAAGCAGAGCAAGACAGGCATTACAGAACAGTGTTGTGTGAATTGCTTGGCATCCTTATACAACTCACCTAGTAGTTAACTGGGACAAGGCCAGGGAGGCCGACATTTAGCCCAGAAAAAGACAAGAAAATCATCTAGACTGGGAATTTACAGTGGAAAATACATAAGAATTATCAGCACATTGGTAGCAGCTTTTTGCTCAACTTGGGTGAACTGCAGCTCAGAGATTTGTATCAACAAGATTGCATGTACTTCAATCTGTATGTTCTTATGTATGCCGCATGGTCCTGGCTGGGGACAGTATATTCCCATAGAAGACACCTCTATATTTAAGGCTTACAAAGGTACTTAAGGCCTTTCTATGTTCATCTGGGAAAGGAAAATGAGCAACTTCATGTATATACTCCCTGCTTTATTTTTGACAGCCACGGTGACTTTTAAAAGCTTTTCGTTTCATCAGCCTTTGAGTAAGGTGAGAGCATCTGAATACCCGAACAGAGCACTGGTGGTCAAGATAGAAAGATTCATAAGGGTTTAATCTATTTTTTTCTTGTGCTCTGTTGTGTTTTGCAGTCATTGCATATCTTTTGTTGCACTTGTGCTTAGTGCAGAGAGAACTATTTAAAGAAGCTCCACATGTTTATTTAAAGAAAAGAAGAAAACCTTGAGAATGCAGACTGTACATTTTAATATCGTTTGGAGTTATTTCCTGTGATTACGTGTTAAGTAAAACATAATGAACAATAATTGCATTGGACACGGGGTCTTTGTGGGGTCACAAAAATGGAACGAGTCCAGAGGAGGGCCACTAAGATGGTCAGAGGGCTGGAGCACCTCTCCTAGGAAGAAAGGTTGAGGGAACTGGGCTTGTTTAGCTTGGAGAAGAGAAGACTCCAGGGAGACCTCATTGTGGCCTTCCAGTCCTTGAAGGCAGCATATAAACAGGAGGGGAGACAGCTGTTTACAAGGGTGGATAAGTGATAGGACAAGGGGGAATGATTTTAAACTGAGACAGGGGAGGTTTAGGTTAGATACAAGGAGGACGTTTTTCACATAGAGGATGGTGTCACACTGGAACAGGTTGCCCAAGGAGGCTGTGGATGCCCCATTCCTGGAGACATTCAAGGCCAGGCTGGATGCGGCTCTGGGCAGCCTGGTCTGGTGGTTGGTGACCCTGCACATAGCAGGGAGTTGAAACTAGATGATTTTTGAGGTCCTTTTCAACCCAGGCCATTATTCTATATCTCTATGAAAAAAATATTTTGTTTTTTTTAAGTTCAGTGTGTACAGACCCTGGATGTGGGGAGGCTATGTTTGTACTGCTGCAATACTAGGAGATAATTAGTATCCCCTGCTTCTGAGAACAAGTGCATGGACTGCATGTACAATATCCTGTTGCTCAATGCTTCTCACTTGGCTTTCTCAGACTCCCTGTTTTGAAGATGATACTCCCAGAGCCTTGCTATGGTGCTGTGCAGCATTACTTTCAAGTGATATTAACAGGGATGATATTGATCTGAATATATTCCCAGAGTGATCCTTGGAGCAAAATTTGTTGAACGAGTGTTATTTACAAATTCACCCCAATGTAAAAAAGAAATTCAATTCTCTTTTCAAAGCAGAGTGATAAAAGGATTCTGGCGATGGGATCAGCCTTGCAAATCAGAGTGAGGCTGTAAGTGCAGGACAGCAGTACCAACAACAGAATTGAAAGAGGAGGTGGGGAGGAAGAGAGAAAACGAAATACAATATCTAGGAGAATCCTATAATTAAAATCAGATAGAATATTTGTGCTTTGCAAATGATACGAATTGAGACAGTTTTAAAAAGCCATTACTAGTACTACTATGGGAGTTCAATGTATTTTCTGCCCTAAGGCTCTGTTCAGCAGAAATGTTAAGGGCTTCTCTGTACAGGAGCCTACTGAATACAGTGGAATGGGCTTCTTCATCTTTTCATCCTATTCAGCAGAAATTTGACTGTCCCATGAAAATGCTTCTCGGTACTGCTGGGAACTTTTGCACAGAGCCAAAGAGAGGTGAAGCCTTCATTATACTACCCCTCTCATTCCCCACTGGATCACTGTCTATTCATTTCACTACAAAGCCCTGTTGCATCCTGCCACAGAAATTAATTTAATATTTTCATCTGAAGTGAAAATGGCATTGAATGAAATCACCAGCAGTGTATGGGAAAAAAGCCTAGAGAATACATTTACAGGTGCTTTGTGCAAGAGCAAAATATGGCATCAGGCAGCTACATCAATTGGGATGAAGCCAAGATGACAGATGTCAGAGTGCTTTTTCTTCACTGACCATGAGAAGAAGACAGAGATCAGAAAGTCTGAGGTCCCTGCCAGAGACAGGTCTGGTTCCTTTGGTAGCAGGACAAGCACAAAATATGATGACTCATTTGGTAGACTGAAGACCCTAGTGGCACACGTACCTCTGCCATAAACAACATGGTTGCAGTATGAGTAGGTTTGGGCTGATATTTGGTTATTCTCTCCTATCTTTTCCTGCTAGAGAGCTTAAATAAAAGATTTTTTGGGCTGCCCAAGACATTTAAATTCATAACTATTATTGGAAAGAGGCCTTAAAATCTCCTTGGCAGTCTGGGAAACCTCAGGCATAGTGTGAGACATTCTTTGTATTACTATGATTTTCAGCCAGGCTTATGTATCAAGCTGCCTGAGTTTTCCCGTGTGCTAATGGGAGCTGAACCTATTCAGAAAGCATTTTGTAGAAACAGTTGGCTCATTACCTCCTGCCTGGAAAGGAGGTCAAGGCACACTCTGGAGAGTGATGCTGGAAGGTATGGACTGCTCGTTCCTGGGGAAGGAGAAAGATCAACTGAAAGTGAGGAGAGAACTTCAATAGCCTGTTGATTTCTTCATTAATATGAAACTTCTGGGAGTATATGATATTCAGCAGAGGTAGGATTCTTTTCTGAAAGGAGATTAGAATCCCAAAGCTGGCTGAAGGTCAGTGGGACTCAAGTGTGAATGTACATATCCCGAGAAGGATGGTGCATCATAAGTTCGAGTTACTTGGAGGATGTAAATTCCTTTTCTAAATCTTTTAAACATTTTTTTCCTGCTTTACCAACTATATGCCCATGTTTTTATGCCTGTCGCCTAATTTAGGAAAAAAAAAAAATTGCTAGAGAATATTACTGTGCTTTATTTTCAGGTGTGTAACTTTATATGCCTCGAAGTGACTTGATCCCTGCTTGCCCACCCCCACTCCTAAAAGCACTCATTTCAATATGAGAAGTGCCCAGAATTTACTGATCAAATTTTAACGTATTTCTTGAGCCTCAAGGTCATGGGAGGGATTTTCAGAAGTGCTCAGCACTAGCATTATTATACCTCATTTGAATTTTACCCTTCACTTCAAAGTTAGTGATGCTAGCTCAGTATGAGAGCTTTTGAAAATCACACTGCATTGATTTAAATCTCTCAGCCAGTGATTATACTTTGCACTGACACCACGGGAGTAAATCAGGGGTGTGTTACACTCTCAGGACTTTCTTCAGCAGTTCAGCCCAGGCACATCTTTTCAGAGAAAGATGCTAGACATACTTTCTGCCCTGGTTACGCTGTACAACTCCTTGACATAGCAGTAGTCTCTTTCAGAAAGAATATTTTCTTGACCACCTTTTCCCAAATCCCTGGTTGCTTTACAATATAGCAACAGTAATAGAGGTTCAGTTTTCATAGTTTTACACTTCCTAGAGTTGTTAACATGAGTATTAAAGTTTATTTAGTGACATTCAAAATGCTGTTCTTTCTAAACAAAGAAATCAAGAGAGAAAATAACTTTAATTCTTCCCAGCGAAAATGAATACCAAAATCTCTAGTGAGTAATCATGCTTCCAAAAAGCAGCTCATTTACTTTATCAACCACTGTAGAGTACGTGACATATGATAAGTGGCACAAAATAGCTTACATTTGATATTTATAATAAAAAGAAATTGGGTAAAGAATGGAACTGAATTTACCTCTTTGCCCTCCGAAAAGGAATGTGTACTAAGATTGTGATTTCAAAGGGATGACCAGTAGAAAGTCAACTCATTACGATCACACCTGAAAAAAAGAGAGGAAATATGTTTTTATTCTTCTTGCCTGGAAATTTAAGTTACATTTACTGATACAGCTATTTCCCATTAAAAAATAAAAAAATAAAAAAAAATCATTGAGACAGAATTGTTGAGAACTGCAAATGTGCCACTTTTTAATTTTAATAGATTTTTCTTGCATCAAGTTATCTGCATTTTTCAGAAGTCCTCTTTCATATGAATATATGATAGCACAGGGAGGGACTTTCCAGGGACTGAAGTGAAAGCAAAAGCCTAGTTGTTGTATTAGTGTTATGTAACCAACTGACAGTTTGTCCAGTGCATTAAAAACTGATGGCATTTTGCATTTAGGTGGCCAAATATTTTCTGCAGTTGTAAACTGCCTTTTTCTTCTGAAGTCAGCAAGTGCTGTGTGCATATCAAACAGAATTTAGTTCTTTCTTGTGATTCAGTGTGTTTGGTTGGCTTGATTCTTTGATCCAAATAGAAGGCTAAAATGAGATAGGTGGGAAAATGGGGGAAATACATGAGATACAGAAGGGCAAGACTAAAGGCAGAAGAGGAATGTGCTTGTAACATAACAGGAGAACAAGGGAGAGTGCTATAACTGGAAAAAAATTCAAGCTGAAAATGGAAAGAACACCATTTAATTGCAAGCGATGGACTTGAGATTCCCAGAAGAGCTCCTTCCTCGAGGGAAAAGTTGGAATTTAAAGGTATTCAGGCTCCTAAAGCCTTTTTAAGTCAAATAAATCTGTGCTTTGCAGGATGAGTCAGATATCTAAATGTGTTTGGGATCCAAGTCAGAGACGCAGATATATTTACAAACCTAGCTTTCTGGGCTCTTGAGTTTTACGTGTTGAGTAAATCTATGTTCCAGAACAGAGATGTAGCTGATGAACGCAGCAGTAGGGAAAACTTCTGTAAACCAAATGCTGAATACGTTGCTAGAGCAAGGAGAAGCAATTTTGCTCTTATAATGATACAGTAAGACTTAGGAAAAGCTTCCACATCCCGTCTTCCATTAAATTGATACTGTACTTTCTGCAGTTTTTGATGTGATTATTCGCTAAGAAGGCCATGAGAGTGTACGTAGACCTACTAGATTCAACAGTCTTTTGCACATCTTCACTGATGTTAAGCATATTTCCCAGGCTATGTAAATCTTTTTTTTTTGCTTTCAGAAGGAAAGCAAGAGAATTTATTCAGAAAAAAATCTTGATATTTCTCTAAAGAGTTCTCTAAATTATAGGACTGCTCCAAAAGCAATGCCTCCTATTTTATTATTTTGGCCCGTGACATCAGAGGCAGATTCTGGCAGAATTACAGTAGAGGCTGAACCTTCCCACCAATATTCTGTTACATTTTGTTACTGTGCAACAGATGGCAGCAGAGGGGCAGTCTGACAAAATGGTGTCTGATATGGAAGTACTTATGAAGCAAAGGTGTGTCATTGAATTCCTCCATGCAGGAAAAATAGCACCCAACGACATACATCAACACTTGATGAACATTTATGGAAACTAATCATTGTATGTGAGCATAGTGAGGCAGTGGGTTATGCATTTCAGAAGTGGCAACAGGGATGTGAAAGACAAGCCATGTTCTGGATGGCCATTCACAGCTGTCGCATGAAGAAATTAAGAGCATCTTGATGAGCTCATCCACGTGAATCAGCCAGTGGTGGTGTCTGTGTTGAAAAAACAGTACTTCGTAGCTGAGAATTTGCTCTATCAAATAGTGTTATTGTGCTCTTTGTATCTGATGTAGTTTCTATGGAAATAAATAAGAGGCATTACTTTTGGAGTGACCTACTCATTTTAGACTTCTTCAAGTTGTGCTACTTTTTGAATTATTACAAAGAAAATCTGTGTGTTTTATCAGAGGGATAATTGTATATTGGTCCAGAAAAGGTCTCAGAAGATCATTTGTCTATCCAGTTCTTCCAAGAGTATCAAACTGTACTCCTGTTCTTTCTGTATGTTATTTAATATCTTCTCAGAGATCTTCAATAACTTTGTCTCCAAAAGGAACATATATCATCATCACCTGCTTTCACCTTTAGATATGTTTTTACCCAATGTCTAGTCTGAATCTTCGTTGCTTTAATGTAAATCCAACCCTTTCTGTTCTCTTGCTTTTGATGAGATGGAACAGTTATTTCCTTTCTCTTTTATATGGCTGAAGACTGTTACAACATCTCTCCACAGTCCTCCTGTTAGCCTAAATAACTCTGAGCATCTATTGAACTCTTTCCCTTTAGATAAAACACTCTCCAGACCTCTGATAGTTCTTACTAGTGTTCTTTGTCTTCTCTCCAATTCAGCCGAGTTTCTGGAGGTGTGGTACTCCAAACTGGACGTAGGAGTCCAGCTAAGGTTTTGCCAGTGCTGAGTGGTGCACAGGGATCTTTTTGTCTGTCTTAATGTCTTCACTCTTACTTACAGATCTCAGCCCTTTTTACAATAAAGTGAAAGTTTTGACTCTTGTTAAGCTAGCGATTGATTGTAAACCCAAAACTCTTCCCTGCAGAATCATTATCTAAGCAGCTAGTAGCTATCCCTATGTTTGTAAAGTTAACCATATCTACCTAAATTTAATCCCTCACACTTGTTCATATGGAATCACAGATTACCTTTTTAGAGCACTTTTCCAATTTGTCACAATCATTCTGAACTCTTACTCAGAACACACATTGCCTTCCAAAGCTAAGATTATCTCCTAATTTAATACTCACCAATTCATCACATAGTTTATAAATGACAATATCACACAGTCATAAATGACAGTGTGAGAAATCTGGCAAGATGCTGATTTGCTGCTTCTTTTCCCTTCAAACTTTAGTGTAATAAATGTTATTTGGAGTAAAAGGTTTTTCTAGCAGGAGACAGGAAAGGGAGTAGGTGGAAGGATTTGTCTGTATTGACAGAAGATCACTAGAAGTCAGGCTGCCATTGGAGACATGCTGAAGAATCTTAAATTGTTGCCTGATCTGCAGGCACCTGATGTTGTTGTACTATTGTACTTCCAGAACAATCTGAGTGAGCAGGATCAGATTGGATAAAGTTATATGAGTTGAACAACAAGGGAAATGAAAGAGTGATGGAAAAAAAAAAGAGACAAAGAAAACAAGATGAGGAAGATAGTTGCACATAGGGGATAATAGCCTGAAGAATTCCAGTTAAGTAAAGGCTGCCAAAGTTTGGCCACAGTCTTTGTCATGGTAGGTAGGGTAAGTTCTTTTTTTCCACAATGGATCTCCAAGGGGACTAAAATGCCTTCTGATATTGCTGTTGTCTATTGACGCATCACTAATATTTGGGATCCCCTCAACTTTGGGGTACAAGATGTAGAAGGGATCAAAGGTTAGGCTGCGGTTGGACTTGATGATCCTTGAGGTCCCTTCCAATCTGAGTAATTCTATGATTCTATGATTCTATAAAGGAGAGTAAATTCTGCTCCTGTAGCACTGATGGTACTCAAGAAAAGGAAAGGAAAGGACATGTTTTCTTTTGCAATTGCATGGAAGTGGTAACATACAAACCCAGGAGGAGTTCTTGGGAGGTTGGTAGTCTGGTAAATGAGGATGCCAAAGACTCAGAAATGAACTGAGAGGATCATGTTGCAGCAAATATTAGACAGTGGCATTTCATCATTCTTCATGTCCCTCCCCTCTAATAATCAGAGGGAAATCATTAATTTCCTGATTCGTTTTGCCTTTCCTGAAGGTTTTTCCATCGTAGCCAAGAACTGGATACATCTCAGTCTCACTGAAACACTGTCTCTAAGCCTCTGTTGAGATGACTTTGTGATGAGGAAAATATTACTTCCATACAATTGATTGCAGTTCTTTAAAGCATCTTCCCAGTTGAGCTGGAGAGATGGTCTTAAAAGGGGAAGGAACAGATTGTAGGATGGCGGTATTCAGAAAATACAGGACAGGTTATACATCTTGGATAGATCAGTGAACCTTAGGCCTCTCAATGTGGCTTCAAGCTCTGCTCTCTTTTCTTACCTGGCTTGTTCCACTGGTCTGTTACCGCTGTCTTATCCCACGTGCATCAAGAGGCCTTGCTGTTGCATGAAAGTCGGTACTGGCTTGTATGAAGATGGACCTCCATCTTCACTGTTATTCACTCCAAGTATTCTTCCAAGGTACCCTGCATTGAGCAGCTGCTCCCTTCTTGTTGGGCTGCCCATAATCTTGTTATCAGATAGTTTTCCTTGTCAGTTTGGAAAGAAGAATTTGAAGTGCATGAAATTCACAATCAAGCCATTGATTGTCTTTAAAAAACACTTTATTCCTCTACATATTTGTAGCACTCTTTGTAGGAAAGAAAGGGAACATGTTACACAAAGGTATGTGGGAAGTGGACTTTCCAAGTTAACTGTAATAGAAATACAGCATTGCCAGATGCAATTAGGTATCTTGTTCTCCTTTTTGGCTTCGCAAATCTTTTCTTGAATCAGTAATCTCGGTGAGGGAAGAACATCGTCACCGCTTGACGGGACTTAAAGTGTGAGATTTTACTCCTTGGTGTTTGATTCCTGTCAACCTGTAATTAGATACGTTAGAAGTAAGATCTTTGGAGTGTTTTGGGTTCTAGGGTCAATGATCATGAGTCTCTGTATGCAGGAAATATTGCTACAAAAAGTGCCATTGATTGGTCTTTATTGATACAGCGCTGTGCACCATTTTGGTAATCCTATTAAGCATGGCAATTTGTCAAACACATTTCTTCAATAACTTTTGTAGAGACTGAGTCTGATTTTGAAACACTGTTGCATATGTAACTTTGTTACCAAGGACTATCAAAATGAATTGCATGCATAAAGCTCTTCTCCAGCAAAATTATTTGTGAAACCGGCCTCTTTGCTCCTACTCATCTGAAAAAAAATAAAATAGTATTCTATAGAAGCCAACAACACTTTTGGCAGTAGAGAGGTAACATACTCCACTGACAAACACACACCTTTACTCCAGGATTGCAGAGTATCTTTGATTGTGAAAATACCCTTGCAGGTTCTAAATATGATCTCCAATGCAAGGAGTAAGAAAGGGTACAGTTTCTTCAAGAGGAATTCTGAAGTTCAGGAATTTGTATGAATTATATAATCACAGAATGGCTTAGGTTGGAAGGGATCTAAAAGATCATCTAGTTTCAACTCCCCTGACAGAGGCAGGGTTGCCACCCACTAGATCAGACTGCCCTAGACTCCACCCAACCTGGCCTTCAGAGATGAGGCATCCACAGCCTCTCTAGGCAACCTGCTCCTGTTCCAGTTTTTGACTTTCTGGGTAAGTAATTTCTTTCTAATATCTAACCTAAATCTACCCTCTTTTAGTTTAAAGCCATTTCTCCTTGTCCTATCACCATCAGACCACATAAAAAGTTGTAACCTTCCTCCTTGTAAGCTCCATTCAAGTACTGGAAGGCTGCAATGAGGTCTCCCCAGAGCCTTGTCTTCTCCACACTACACAAGCCCAGCTCCCTCAACCTTTCTTCATAGGAGAGGCACTTCAGCCCTTTGATCATCTCTGTGGTCCTCCTCTAGACCAGCTCCAACAGCTCTGCATCCTTCCTGTACTGAGGGCCCCAGGCTTGGGCACAGTATTCCATATGGGACCTCACAAGGGCAGAGTAGAGAGGGACAGTCATCTCTCTCTACCTCCAACCCCCAAGTTGTTTTCCTCAGAACTTCTCTCAATGAGTTCTTCTCCCAGGTGATGCTCATATCTGGGTTTGCCTCAACCCAAGTGTAACACTTTCCACTTGGCCTTGTTAAACCTCACTGGATTCTCATGTGCCCACTTTTCAAGTTTGTCCAGGTTCCTCTGGATGGTGTCCCTCCCATCTATTACATCAGCTGTACCCCTCAGCTTATTGTCATTAGTATGAGTAAGGACAACTTTCCCAAGGGACAACAAAACGTGCTTAATCATACGATGAATTATACAACATGTAATACGGCACTTTTTTCCTAGTCAGCACTGACTATATATTTCCACATTTTGTAGATCCCTCTGTCACACTGCATGCAGCTCCACTTGGTCTCCCATTTCCTTTGCATTCTCCAATAAACTGTAAGTGTCTCATATACAGATGCATAGATGGAGGGAAAGCTCACTGAGCTCTAACATCCCTCCAGAAAGAAGGATGACTTTTGCCACTGTAATCTCCGAGTAAATTGCATAAAGCTGTTAACATTTTTATAGGTGACTGCATAATATTACTGTATAAATGAATTTGACAGATTAATGTATTTTACACAACTTCCCTAGGAAACAATATAAGTAGTATCAATAAATGAAAAGCAAAGTACTTCATTATGTTTTATAATTTATAATTTATATTTATATTAAAATCTGTGACCCATCATAGATTTGTAGACATATAAACCAATTTTGAATGGCAAGCAGGTTGAAAAAAACTTCTAAAAACTTTCCTCCTGGCATCTCATTGGAGTGGGAAGAACAACACAATAACCCTCGTCCCTTGGAGGTAATATCACAGATTGTACATTTCTTGAAACTGTTTTTTTTTTTTTTTCCCAAGAATGTTAATGAATTAACAATACATAAATAAATCTTCCTTGAATAGTTCAGTCAGTTTTAGTTGATGGCCTGATTCTAAACTCATAGAAGTTTTGCACTGATATAAGCAGAGGTTACAAAGGTAACGTTCCCAATTTACAAAAACCTTCAGGTCTCATCCGGTATTTATTTACTTTGCAAAGCCTTGGTCTTTTGGGTCTAGCACTACAAAACACTTCTGTACAGAAGGCATGAGAAGTTACATTGATTTAACACTAAAATATCCGTACTTATGTGAGTAGAGTTTGCTTTTAAAAATCCCCTATGCAGTTAAGCCATTTTTACTGACAGGGAATTAAACACCTCTTTCCAATATTTTCAATCCAGAGAAAAATACACTGACAAAAGAAAATAAACTGTCTTAGAAACTATCTTTAGGAAAAGAATGAAACTGGCTTCTTGGTTTTTACTTGCTCAAGCCATGTGGCAACACTAAACAATTGCTGAAAATATGTCCTGTTATTACAACTGTAATGTAGTCTGTCAGCCATTACTGTTACACTACTAACTTAAGTAAGGTTGTTGTTATTGCTGTTGTTGTTTATGTATATATATAATATACTTAATCAGGAGGTTAAGTAAATTTTCTGCTTAATTTAAGCTTTACTCCTTATTTTTTCAGACTAGGAATACGTCGTTGTGAATCTTTGTATCATTCATGTAGAGAGGAAGTAGCTTGGGATGTGAATGTGAGGAGGTAGTTGGCATCTGTAAAGCAACTTGTCTTTTTCTAGCTGAAGGTCTTTTTCCGGTGTTCCTGCTTTTGGGGGTTTGTTTGTTGAGCCAAACCTCTGGTTAGTGAAGCAGGAAGTCCTAACCTGACACTTTGAAATCAGGAATTTTACTTATGATCTTGATCAACGTAGGAGTTGCTTCAAAGCTAAGCATTAAAAGCCTGAAAATCATTAGGATTTTGATGTTTTTTTAATACTGACTGTTGGATTTGCCTTTTAATCTTGAGATATTATTGCTTCTTTTCACTACTTCCCCATACAAGGGGGAGCAGACTCCTCTCCCAGGTGACTGGTGATAGAACCAGAGGTAGTGGCTTCAAGTTGCACCAGAGGAGGTTTTGGTTGTATGCTGGGAAAAATTTCTTCTCTGAAAGAGTAGCCAAGCATTGGAACAAGCTGCCTACGGAAGTATTGGAGTCACTGTCACTAAAGATGTTACAAAAGTGTGTAGACGTGTCACTGAGGAACATGGATTAGTGGATATGGTGGTGATGGACTGATGGTTGAACTTGATCACCTTTGAGGTCTTTTTGATGATTTTATGGCTTTAATGATTTTATGATTCTATGATTTAAATGTAAGAAGTGATTAATGTTTGGACAAAATACATTTGAGAAACTTAATGTAAATTGAATACAATGTTTTGGACTCCTGGCATGTTATGCTTCAGAATAGCTTTAATTACAGTATATTTGTGTAAGTTGGTTTTAGTGTGCATTGGTGTTTTTAATTAGTGTTGAGATTAATTTGTTATTAAAATTGGCATCCAAGCACATCTGGAATACAATGGTGTTTTTAGTACTGACTAATTATTTAGGGTGAGTTTCAACTTCATGTTTTTGTGCTGCTTAAAAAAAAACACCAGCATGCAATCATGGCAGGCATGGGAGTATCCGTGCATTGCGGCTCTTGTCCCCAGCACTCTGTCATCAACATGCATGTTAATACGTGGCCTCAATTTTGAGTGTTATTGGTAAAATTACTCTAAGCACTACTTTTGGCTTCCAACCCCGCTCCAACGATGAGTCAACGAGACAGTAAACCCAATTCTAAGGCTCCAATTACAGCATCAAAAATAAAAATAAAAATGCTGGAGCTACGTGGCCAAACACTGACGTGCTAAAAATTTATGCTGCTTAAGACTTATTTAAATAGTTGTCAGCAGGCTCGATGCTGGATCAGGTGTTGACCAGACACTTGGTCATGGACCTGTAGAACAAGTGACACAGAGGTGACGCATACGGATCTGTGGAACAAAAGTGGCATAGTGCTGATGTATTCCCATCCACACAGACCCAGATGGCACTTATGGTGCTCAGTGGGTTGGTGGCATGTGAAACTGCTGCATGGCTTGGCTGAACTGGGCGGAATATCGCCTCACACCAACCCTTCCATGTCGGTTTAATGTCTTATTTAGTCTCCGAGCAGAGGCCGTGGGACACGGGGCCCGGGGGGCGCTCTGCGGGAACCCCTCACAAGGGGTGTCCCGGCAGCTGAGGGAGAGGCGGGGAGCGAGAAAATGGCGGGAGAGAGCGGGGAGAAACGTCTCCCTCCCCACCAGCGGGGAGCCGCGCACCCCCCAGCCGAGGTGGGCCCTGGGGACGCCCCGGAGGCGGAGAGGGAAGCTGCCCCACCGAGGCGTCCCAACCCCTCCCCCCACACGAATGCCCTCGCACTTTGTTGTTGTCTCGCCCACCGCGGCGGCG
>PPHD01005770.1:0-25749 GCA_002909625.1 Bambusicola thoracicus | reverse complement strand
AAGGGGCAATTCCTTAAACAGTGAGTAGAGGTGACGAGAGAGCTCCTGCCTTATGGTCAAGTTGAGTACTGATGTATATGTATACATCTGCTGCCCAGTCAGGAAGCAGCCCAAGCGGTGCCAGCCTAATGGAATGTGACTCCAGCAGCCTTTCGAGAGTGTGACATTGGGTTATTTATTATGGGAGACATCAGAATAGTAATGCAAAGGGCTTGGGCATGGTGGCCCTGCTGTTTGCAGGGTCCCCTTGTGTATCTCAGTGGCATGGAGGTCCCACTGCTGCTGGGAGGGGAAACTGCACCTGGTGGAGGGTCCCGGCTGCTTCTTATGAAGGGCTCTGGGAAGCACACATACACATGGGGCTCATTGCTGCTATTTGAGCGTTACTGAGATTGATGGCAATTTGACTCATCCCTTTCCCCAAACGATTTTTAATTTTCTTCAAATGGAAGCAATTACAGCTATTTTTTTTTTCAGGGGATGAAATGTCTTTGAAATTCTTTCAGATATAGAGTC
The DNA here is from genome assembly GCA_002909625.1 of Bambusicola thoracicus. Lineage (NCBI taxonomy): Eukaryota > Metazoa > Chordata > Aves > Galliformes > Phasianidae > Bambusicola > Bambusicola thoracicus. The sequence continues at coordinate 25,233 of PPHD01005770.1, read as the reverse complement.
AAACTGCATCCTTAATTAAAGGATGTACGAAGTCTGGGCCATCGTTCTGCTCCCAAATTTAAATAAAATATCTTACTGCAGATTTCCACCTTCTGAGCCCATTATACCTTTTTCAGCTGTTTGGGGACAGATGGTGACCTTCTTCACACACGAAGGCATCGTCCTGTTACCGCCTTCTATCATCCTTGCCAGCTCTTTCTCCTTTACATCAAGGAACATGAAAAGTGATAAATGTTGAGAGCAAAGCCCCGTGTGAGAGCAATGTGGTATTGCTGTCACCAGAGAAAGAAAACTCTGTGTTTAGAGAATCTCTCTGAAATGTTAACGAGAAAGCCCATATAAATCTATACCTGCTTAAAATGCGCCTTCGTAAAATCATTGTCACAGATGGTGAGGAAAATAATTTAAGTACTGTATATATGCACAGGAGCGTACTCATTTACATGGCTTTCTGCAGCAATAGATTCTCACAGCTCTTATGAGTTTCACCAGCTTCTGTATTTGCAAGCAGATCAAAACAAACTAATACGGCAGCCCCTGGATTGCCTTCAAGGAGAAATTTGTTTTCTGTTGAAATGATCTCGTAAGAGGGGCTAACAAAGTAGTTAATGTGATGCCAAACATCTTTGGCAAATAATGACTCCTTCTGATGTTTATTGAATAGATTTCCTTCAGCTCTTTAGATCTTGTGGTCAGCCAGATCTGCTGTTCCAATGGGATTTGTGGGTGGCACATGGATGAAGCCAGCCCACACATTTTACACATTTTCCTTTGACACAGAATTATAGAATGGTTTGGATTGGAAGGGACCTCAAGGATCACGAAGCTCCAACCTGCCTGCCACAGGCAGGGCCGCCAACCTCCACGTTTAATACTAGAGCAGGCTGCCCAGGGCCCATCCAGCCTGGCTGTGAACACCTCCAAGGATGGGGACACCTGGGAATGCAGAGCATGGCGAGGTTAGATCTTGCAGTGGGTGCAGTAAGTGTGCATCTTATTGCAGCTGTGTGGCGTGGGGTGCATCAGCTCCCAGTTTGCCCCTGTGCCAGTCCATGGGGGAGAGCTCTGCCCTTGCACTGGTGGCTCTTGCAGGTGCCCACCACGAGGGTGAGTTGTTCCATGCACTGTCTGATTTACTTGCTGGTTTGCTGGAGGTTTTCAAAAGTTGTCAGGAGAATATGAAATTGCAGAGGGAAATGAGGTGGTTGCATGCTCTGCAGAAGCACACGGCTGGTGGAGAGGGTACAGTGTGCTTAGCTCCCTGCAGACTGGAATTAATCGCTTTTCATGGTTACAGTGGAAAATTGCATTGAAAGACAGCTGGGAGAATGTGGTTAGCTTAATTTCTGCCCAATGTAATATGCAATGAAACCTGTGGGTTGAAGGATACAGGAGCACTTTGAGCTGTTCTGGCAGATATCGCAGTGCTCCTCTCTTTAGACTCTGTGAAGTGGATGCTGCTGTTTTCTTTATTTCTATTTTTAGGTTGCAAAGTCTGTAAAGTGATGGATTTTTTTGTTGTTGAATTATTTCCCCCCTCTCCCTGGTAATATGGACACACCTCTGATGTCTCCAATGGTTCCTTGGTTCCAGTTGTGGTCTCAGAAAGACAGAAGACAAATCTACTATATACAGCAGCAAGTTTCTTTCTTGCATGTGAACCTGTGTTGTGGGCTTGGACTGGGAGCTTGGGGTAGAAATACTGTTAGTGTTTGGGAACTGTTTCTGAAGTAAGCCGAGGGCTCTGACTTCCACATGGCTTTGAAGAGGTGGGAGATGCCTTTAATGGTAACTGCTGTTTTCAGGTGAGGTGTGCCTGACAAACAGCTCAGCACCTGAGTTTACAGTTCACTGCTGCTTCCTACAGACAACATCGCCTTCTCTCCCTGTGTTTACATCGACCCTTTGCATTGATTTATTGCAATCATTGATCAAATTCCTTATGAAAGAACAAGGGGCCTCTCGGCATTTGACACAGAAACCTTTTAATTATAGATAAGTTTGAGAGGGGCAAATCCTGCACGAGTTGCAAATTCACTAATTGTATCTCTTATGAATGATTCTGTTAAAAAAGTAATTGCGGAGAGGAAGAGATGGTTCCATAGGCATCATGGTGGAGCTTACCATGACTTGTTAATTCTCCTTTGTATTGATGTGTCAGTGAAACTGTCTTTATGGCTGTCCCCCACTAGCTCCTCTGAGACACATGCCTATAAAACTCCTGGTGTGCTGTATAAGTCTGAGGAACATAACTCAACGTTGTTCAGAAACTTTTTAAGTTCTCCCGTTCCTTTGTTATAAACCGGCGTCAGCTGCTTGTTGGTGTGTGTGTGCCTGGAGATGGGGATGGCAATCCGGAGCCAAAAGGTCCAATCCTTGGGGTGGAACTGCAGCAAAGGCACAGCTGAGGTGGGTGTATTATGCTGCATGAAAGTAAGACCAACAGTAACTCGGCATTATTTAATCTTGAACTGATATGCCAGAGGTTGGACACACTGCTGGCAGCTAAATTCAATTATGATTTCGTTTCATGCATAATTACAAAATATGGTTTAATGCCGCTCACATAGCTTCAAATTAGCTGTGCTACGGGATAGGTGAGGCTCCTGCCTGCTGAGACACCACTGAGTCCTTTTCATTGTGCTGCTTAAAAGCAATTGTTCTCATTGTTATTCACAATAGTCACAGCTGCCCTATGCAAACCCACGGATGGCTGTGAATTCTCGTGGTTTAGCACGATATTCGTAGTTAGATTAGCACCTGCTCTTCTTTCTTCGGGGAAATCACAGAAATTGTATCTCTCGTGATTGATAACACAGATGCTTTTCTGAAAAAAAAAACTCCACATTAAGATAAACATGGAAGATTCCTTCTACACCTCGTTACCGGTGCCTCAAAACTATTTCTTAGAACCTTTATCCTCAGGAGTTTCTTCTCCACGGAAACGATCTGTAAGCTGAAATGCTGTTTGCATAGCAAAAGGGAAGCGAGCACCTCCCAGAGATGCGGGCAGAGCGGACAGCAATGGGCCGTGTGCTCGGTGCTGCCTGCTGCTGCCATGGGGCAGGAAGGGTCCGGGGTGAGGGGGGATGTGGGGCTCCTCCGGGGGTCCCCGATGTGTCCCTCCTCCGGGGTGGAGTTACACCTCGACCTGCCTGAACTCTGCAAGCCCTTCGCTGGTAAAGGTGGAATGGACTGTTGAGATGTGAACTTTATCCTGGACTCAGGTGACATTTAGAAAATTAATTAAAACTTGTAAACCAGACTGATCGGTTCCCAGGGGCAATGGGACAAATGATGCTGGAGCTTTTCATCTGAATTAACGTAAATTATGCCAGCAAAATATCTACATGTGTGGGCTAAAGGGGATTTAACAAAATCCTCCGTTAATGCATCTTTTCAGGGAGATAACCTGTCCCATCGCAAAGGTTACATTTCTCGCTTTGTTCTCTTAGCACAGCAGCCCAGGGCTGGCCTACAGCTCAATGCTGTGGCATAAATAACAGGAAAACGATGGCGAGATCCTTCAAGCTGAATAATAGAGGTATTCGTGGGCACAAAAACGATGACTATATTTAATGAGCTAGAAACCATATACTACTGCTAATTTATTTCTGGAGCTGTTTCAGTTATAGAGATACAACAGTGTTAAACTTCTCTCTATATTCCCTTCCTAATCTCAAGTAGCAATAAGTATGGTAATTAGCTTTCATAAAAATTAGGTATTCAAGGGAAGCTTAATTGCATAAAGTCAAGTGTATCTAGGTGCTGATAACTTGCTTACACAAGGCCCAGTGCAGGGCAAATATTTGTGGTTTGGATGGCTTTGGCACCGGGCGGTGGGGCTGAGGAAAGAGGCTCACGCAGCGCCGAGGATAAACAATAAAGCAGAGTTATTCCCTGCCGGGGATTTGGAGTCATAGCTCATTAAATTCTCTGGCATAATACAAGTTATTCTTTTATTGCGCACGGTGCAGGTACTGCTTTGTTTTGGGCTGATGGATGTGGTGCACGTAGCTCGTCCCAGGGGCTCTAATTGAGAGCAGCTCGTCAAAGCAGAGAGGTGTGCTGCCACTGCCTCTGAAGTTGCCACGTCAGAGCCCACTGGGTTATCCTACTTCTTTATTTCTCTTTATATTTCGCTTTATATTGTGGCTGATTATCATTAAAAAGATGGATGTTTTCCTTGGAAGATGAATGAATACAGTTAGATGAGATTTAATTTTAGGTTTTAAATGCAGTTATAGTCTTCTGGCTTCTGTGACAAACAACCAAATATCTGACTGCTTCCCCAGCTGTGCTCGTCTCCCCTGGAGACATCAAACTTATCGATATCGATGTTTTACTGTAAGATATGAAACCGAAAAGGCCCCACAATGGCTGTAGCGATGCCATAGGATGTGACCAGCTGCCATTGGCCTTGCAGGTTATCCATCAGCAAGGTGAGATGCCAGCAGCCCTCCTTGTGCCACTAAACAAGGTGTGGGCACACCTGAAATAGCAAGGCTGCTCGGTTTTCCTGTTAGAAAAGCTTTAACTCTCTTAAGATCTGCATAGAACATTACAGCACCTGAAATTCTCTCTGATTCACTACACAGACGATGATCTAACGTCTAATTTGAAGGTGAACAAAGAGTTGATTAGAAGTGAAACCTCTAACTTTCTTATGAGTACCTGTGGTGTCTCTCTTCATTTAATGCTAACATCCGCCATCAGTTTGATCTAAAAGAGGAGAAATCCACAGCAACCCCCAGCAGTGGACCAATCCAGCTATATTGAGGAATGCTGCTTCAACACATGGGAGACAGGTAGACATCGGTGTGGCTACACGTGCTTTTCTTCTGAAGCAAATTTCTGATCATTTCAGGGTGTTAGCATTTCTGTCACACCGCTAAGTGATTAATTAACAGACAAGTGTGTCTATTCTATCTTCGTCTTCTCATAATTACTAAATGCTTGGATGGAGCCAATTCAAACCTTTTTACCGTGGCTTTTTTCCCAAGTTGTTGCGAGATAAACACATACATTACTGTAAACCCACAGCTTTATTCTAAATGATAGTTACTGCTTTTTGCATCTAAAACTATAACATTTGCATCTTCAGTAGATTGTTACTATAAAATCCAGCATTATTTTTCTATTTGGGATTTATATTGTACATAATATATAATTTAAAGCCTAAATTGTCACTTAGACTGCAGAACACACGTGCTACTTAACACTTGATCGGTTCCTTTGAAATCAATTGAAAGAGAGAAACAGAAGAAATAATTGTGTTTTGGGTCAAGGTAGTGGTGAAATGATTTGGCTGTTGCTCGAGGATATAGCAACTTCAGCATCAATAATACATAACACGCAGTTATATGAATAAATCTCTGCCGGAGTTCAATTCAGTGGCTCCTCAGCCTTAGAAGATCCCTTTTGTATGTGCATCCTGCAGTGGTGTAGAAGTCACCTTTGGAGAAGTATGGTACATTTATGGAGAACTCCTTGTAGGGCTCAGTGGTGTGCTCTGTGCTTACGTATGAGATTCACTGATCCTGGATACAGGTAGCAGGGACAGCTACCCTGAGTGCCGTGCCATAGGGTGAAATGAACGTAGACTGCAGGAGCTTGTTACTCGCAGAGTGCGGCCACCATGCTGGTTTCAGCAGCAGCCTGGGGAGCAGTGGAAGAAGTGGAAGTTTCCTCCTCCGGTTCAAGGACTCATTGAGCTGAATGGCTGACCCTTGTGCCCCTCCCAGACCCCCCAAGACAGCCCATCAGTTGGGGTGGCTGAGGTTCCAGCTCTGCTTTGAAAAGTGCTGTAGAAATGTGCTTTATTCTAAGCTGGTCTCAAAACTGGGATTCTGTTTCCTCTTAGGAAAGGTGTGGTCTTCTCATCTCAACTGCAGCAGTACCGGGTTAGAAATATTCTGTGGGTGATGCTGTAGCAATGGGCAGATATTAGTGGGGGTGTGGCTGAAAAGACTTCAGCTTGTTTCTAGTTGCCTTGAGATGCTGTGTATGGTGATAACACAGCTTTGTTCTGTAGTGTCTGCCTTTGTTATTCCTTCCCCCAACCTTTCAGAGACTCATTTGTCAGTTGTGACTCTGATACTTCCCTCACTCTCTGCACTTGAGAGCACCGCTGAGGCTCACAGTGTTCTGTTCCCAGTTTCTGGACACACCTATTTTCATGCTGCTTATTTAGGGGAACGCAATCTCTATTCATTATTTTATAACCCTACGACTGATGCTATGCTCTTCTTGGAATGCCGTTCAGCATTCACGGTATTCTAGTGAAATATGTGCTGCTGGAGCTTTTCCACAACAGAGTTCTTGTGCTTCAGCCTCAGCTTCACACAGAGGTGCCTCTTCCAGATTCCATGTGGATATTGAACTAAGTGCCACCGCAGCAATCAGATGCTGTGTACAAAAAGGGCAGAGCTGGGACTAACAATTCTGGAAATAATTGCTTACCAACAATGTTTCCCAAACCTAGTAAGCCAGAGGTGATATTTCAGTCCTAAAATATTTGTAGAACTGTTTGGAATAGAATACTAATAGTATTATTTAATAGTGACTTTCAGTGAGAAACTACTGTCTTACTATGGATCTGTGATTAAGGATGCAGAATCAATGTACATAGGTTTGAGTAACTCATGAGGAGGTTCATCCTTTTCTCTCCAAGCACACACAGCCCAACTGATGCATCCCATTCAGGCTATAGAGTGAGGGGAGGACTTCAGACAAAATTTGATCCTAAATCCATTCATTATAACAAAACAGCCCTGAGGAGATGTTTTTGAAAGTGACAGCAGCTTCTGAGACTTTAGGGGAATGCACCCAAAATGAGGAACAATATTTTAGTTGATGGGTTAAAAAGCCACTCTAAGTTTTGGCAAGACTTTTACAGGAAGAATATGTTATTCCCTTCAGAATCCCACTGGGATTGTTGTCAGCAGCAATCCATTGAGCATTTGTCATTCACCTGTGATGAAAAGGTGAGAACTAACGCTGTGCCCATCTCTAGGCATAAGAAAATGTGGGGTGAAGTGCCAGGCACTGTTACCACATTGTGTCCAAAGATGTGCGTATCTTGAAGGGTCTGCAGATTCAGAGCACATTAAAATGGTTTGGAAGTAGTATTGCAGAACGCAGGGATCTGATTTATGAATAGGAGGAAATTAAAGTGATATGGCATACCTAATTATTTTTGTTTTTTTGACTTAGAAATATCATAACTGTCATAAAACCAAAATTGTCTTTTGATTGTAGTAATATGCATTGAAATAATGTGTAGGAAAGTTAATCTTCTGAATCTTACGAAATAGCTTATGAAATAACTTATTTTTTTGTACCAAGAATACATTTCTTCTAAAAGTTCTCTTTCACTGGAAATCCTGTTAGGAGTGAAATGAAGCTGTGCCTCTCACAGAGGCCTGCTGGGTTGTCCCTGTGCAGCAGGAAGGCTCAGCTCCTTGCTGAGGCCTGGCTTCACTGCAGCGGTTTGTTGTGGGAGCCCCTGTGACCCTACTGCCTTTGTGTCAGGGGAATGAGCCATGGAAGAGAAGGGGCAGCTCCTTATTGCAAGGACAGGTCCATGAGTAGTCGCTTCCATGGCTTTGAGCAAGTCCCTTCATAGAATTATAAAATCTTAGAATTGTTAAGGAAAAGATTGTTGGGAAAGACCTCTGAAATCCCCAACCCACCACCACTATGCCTACTGCCTGTGTTCCTTCATGCCATGTCCCCATGGTTCTGGAACACCTCCCAGGACATGGGCCCAAGACCCCATGGGCAGCCCACTGTGCTCAGGATCTGCCCTTGGGGAAAGTCTAGCAGCACCTCTTCATAAGGGCTTTCCTTTTGAGGGCAAGTGAAGAACATCCAGGAAAAGTGGAGCACCACATGTGAGAGCTTATTGGGATGCTGGAGAAACAGAGCCCATCCCACTGGCAGCCCTCACTGCAGGCTGACACCTTACAGCACAGGGGAGCTTCACCTTTTCCATTTTGTGCACTGTTGGCCAACTCAGTGTTGACTGATCTATATTCAGCAGGAAAATTGGATTTCAAAGTACCTCTAGGAGTGCTGCAAGAAGGCAGCCAGCCTAACAGGAAGATTATTCTGCAATAGCAATGAATAATGTAGCTAATGAATTAAATCTAACCACCTAAGGTTCAGTCTGCTTGAGATGTGCAAAAATGCACATGAAAATGAGTTTTTGTATTAAAAATACCATAATACAATTTTTTTTATTTCCACCAGAATATACATTACATGAGTACATCATTTTATGTACAGTTGTAGGGTAAATGTTATTACACCATGTGAATTTAGTCTAAATACCAAAAGCAATATTGAGTTATCTCACATTTCTGTCATAAACCTGTTCTTTTGGTTATTTGTTTTTACAGTGCATCCACATCAGGAATCACAGGAAAAAATGATACTCAAAATTCTATTAGTAGGGCTATTAGTCAGAAGTGTTGGACTTCTCATGATGAAGAAGAGCATAATTCTGACTAACACCAATGCTCACCATTATCCATCGTCTGTCTTGAAATGCTTGGGGTCATTCTGGTTGCCTTGAGATCCCACTCACAGTGGCTTCTTGCTAGTGAGGTGGGTGGGGAATTCTGTCATGGATTAGGATTATCTTCAAATTCCTGCATTTTCTCAGGTTTTTTCCTTGAATGGTAAATATTCTTAGCTTGACATTTTATGCACAATAAGTTTAATTTTAGGAGAATTTGTCATTTTGTTTTAATGACTCATTAAAATGCCATTTTGTTTATGGCTTCCCTTCACTTTAGGCAGTATTTGAGAAGTTTCACGATTTATAAAAATGAAGTTATAATACCTTAAGCTGAATGATTTCTATCTATGAAATCCCCATGGGAAGGTGCAGTGATTGTCAGCAGCTCGGTGAGTACCCGATGTTTGAATGTGCTGCAGCATTTTTCAACAAGAATTCCCTGAAGTGTTCTTCTGTTGTTTTTTAACTTCTTAAAATTCTGTTTTAAATACAGACACTGAAGGCTGAAGTGGGATGGCGGGATTGAGATGGCAGGTAGCAGCGGTTCAGGGTGATTCAGTCTGACTAGCAAGAAACGATCTTTGTATTTAAATGGATTCACTCATTGAACTTTCACAGCTTCTTCCAAAAGCTGTTCTAGCTCTTAAAATTAATAAAAAATATACCTTTAAAATCCATCAGTTTAACTGATGTTTAAAAGAAAGCACGTGCCTCCATAGGCCAGGAAGAGCCTGGTGGGCTCAGGTGCCACCCACTCATGTTGGGAACCATTGGCAGACCCCAGGCAGCGTTTGCCCAGTGAGTGCCTTCTCCCCTCGTGCCCTTATTCCCAGTGTTAGAAATGCCATGGATAATTGCAGTGTTGTTGAACCTTTTTTCTTTCTGGTTGTGTTTCACAACTGGTGAATTAAATACAAGGCAGTTGAGGCCATTGTTCCTCCCATGGTGAGCCACAGTAATGGGCAGAGGCAGGAGTTACTCCTGGCAAGGTAGAAACAGAAGGAAACGTTTATCTAATTCGGTGAGAGGTGAAATAGAATATATAGGTTGAGGCTGAAGTATGCTAACAGGGCTGGCTGTAATGAGACTATATGTCTTACAAGCACTAACAATTATATTCCCATTACTAGAATACATGCAAGCAATGAAGACAATTATGCTGCAGTCGCTGTGGAGTTATGAACATGTTACTGAATACACTCAGGAATCAGGCACATTTCATATATTGACAGCTGTACTTCAGCTCTCACCCTGGCACACATCAGGAATCTGTTCTGAAATCAGCACTATGAGGGGAACTGGAAGTCATGAGAGAAAGCGAGCCGACCTAATGAATAGTATTAGAGGTGGGGATGTAGGATAAAAGCATTCCCTTGCTAACAATCAGCAGCTTGGTAAACCTTGGCTTGCAGCAGGCGTCCCATCCTGCCCGCAGTGCTGTCCCAAAAGCAGTGCAGGCACTGCTACCCCAACGAACACACTATATCCTTGGGCTTACCTTTCTCTTGGCTGTCATCTGTGCTTTCTTATTTTATGCTTTTCAGTACAGGAAGCGTATTTTCCTTCTGTGGCTGTGATGTTTATAGCATAATAAAGCCACGGTGTGGGATTTGAGCTGCAAATAACTTGATAAGTGCCCAGTTATGTTGGCTGCAGGAGAAGATTGGTGCACACAGAAGAAATGGATTTTCTGGAGGGTGAGCTGGGAGCAGCATCCCTGGTCCAATGTAGAGCTGTTGGAGTGGAGCATGTGGCAATGTTGGCCGGCTTTGTTTTGGTTTTGGTGGTTTTTTTTAATATATTTTTTCAATAGAGGTTGCCGCCTAATTACTTAGACTCTTTATATATACTAGATGAAATCACACTCAAAGTTTTGTTGATTTAAATGAAATCAGTATGTCTGTATATTGGAATGTGATGTGTATATATTCCGTGCTGCCCTGTGGCCGTTCTCCTACATGGTCCTTCTGTAAGCTTTTAGGGCACAAACAGATCTACTTGCTTTATAGTTATGTTGTGATGCAGTGTGATTGCTGTGTTTCACTCCTCAGCGAGGGGAAAAATCCCTTGTTACTCTCCAGGACTTGTTTTTACCTGGAAGATATATATATTACCACAACAGCATCAGCGACTTTCTTGTGCTGCTTTCACAGCTGGGTTTGTCTTGTGTTGGGTGATGGTGGCCAAGGAGGATCTGAGAGCAGATTGGAAACCTCATCTCAGTGTGAGGCATAGGTCTGGCCTTTTGACTTCAGAATTGTATCTGTGTAAGCATTACTCACATGTTATAATGTATTTTTAGGAAACCTTGAGCTCTGAACCATCCTCCCTTGGAGAAACTGTTGCACACCTGGATTCTGGCTACATGGGATATCTACTGTAGCATCCAGTATTTGTTTTTCTGCTTTTGCACATGAAGGCATTCACTGTGTGTTTGCTGCAGCTCTCCTGTCTCACAGCTGCCCTCTGAAGCAGCTCCAGGCTGCACTTCCATGCTGTCCCCTCGCACAGTGGGTACATGGAGGTGCCAGGTGCTTCCCCTGCAGGAGGAGCAGCTCCGGGGCTGAGCTCTGCACTTCCACCATTGGTACAGCCTCAGTGAAGGTATTCCCCCGGGGCTCTGATCCTTACGTAGTGTTGTGTCCGTGGGAAGAGTTCAGAAGGCTTTTATTTCACGTGAGCTGTGCAGTGGTTGACTGCATTCCACGTGACAGCTGATTACCACTGAGCATCTTCAGCAAAGTTTCGTTTCTAATTAACCTGGCTGCCAGGAGATTTCTCTTTGTCTTTCAGAAGATATGTATTCAGACCATCAATCCATCTGTTCCAGCAAAATGTGTGCCAGTGTGTACGCAAATAAGAGAAACAGAGCTCTGACTTATTAAATTTCTAGTGCAGGCCTTGGTGTTATAAGCTTTTGATCAGATACAGTCTTTTCTCGAGCTCAATCCAATATTCCTGGGTGGCAGCTCTTTCTTCAGCCTCTTTATTTATTATTTATTTATTTATCTTAACCCTGCTTATTTTATGCAGTACTTTCCCATCGGTTTTCTCCTTGCCCTGCAGGCGCCCCTGCTTGGCTCACACCGTTGGATACAGGTGCTGTGCAGGAACCGCTCTCGGGTCAAAGAACAGCTGGGTGCATCTTTAAAAATGTGTATTTCCTTTCTGCAATGAATGTAATTAACTGAGGCATAAATGAGTAAATTAATTGTAGAAACAAACAACTCTTCTCCAAGTCCCAATTGCACTACAGCTCATTAAAATAAGATTCTGGAGATGCCTTTGTGCCATGTAGGTGCCCATACTGCCAGACCACACTTAGCAGAGGTGCTCATTCTCACCAGGAGGATGTGATCTTGCACAACGCTTTATTTTTATTGAACAGCAGTTCTGCATGTAGTCTGCTGTGGTGTTTGCTCCAAGGGTTCCTTCGGAACCGGGTTCTTAAAGGTCTGCATGCAACTGGAGGAGCAAGCAGAAGCACCAAGCTGCCCTGGAAGTCAGCTGGAATTAGGAAATCAGCACCAAAAAGTGTTACCACTTCGGTCAACTCTTTGCTTCTCTGCCTCTTTTTATTCTCTATGGCTTCTTCTGTCTTAGACATGTGGATAATTTAAGCTTTAATTTGTTACTGTGTATTAGCACAACAAGAGGGGTTCTAAATTCACCGGTGTTACCTTGCAATTGGCTCCAGGCTGCGCTTTTGCATAAGCACGGAAACCCAGCTGCTTTATGAGGAGTTGTTCTTGCATGATGACTTACTCCTATGTATGTCTGAACTCTTAGAATATTGAGCCTTGGGGACTTGCTTTTTAAATGAACCATGAGAATCCTCTTTGTTAGGCAGGGAAACTGGAATGTGGGTCCTGTCCTTGGCACACCTGGGCAGTCTGGACAAGAGCTCTGGGCAGCTGTTCAGCCCTGGAACACGGGGATCAGGAGCAGCAGCTGCGTGGTCTGAATGTCTGCTGAGTCTCCTGCAGATAGATGAATGAACTAATGAACTGCCTCCATCTATTTCTAGCATTTTTAAGTTTGCCCATCCAGGAGCTGGAATTCTGGAAAGGCCCTGCACGTGTCAGAAGGCCACATATGGTTCCACTCAATGGCAATCAAAAACTCTTCTCTGCCTGATGCCTGGAGTGGGATCTTCAGCCATCCTTGGAGATGACATTCCAGCGGGCATGCATGGGGCTTTCACACTTCTGATGACTGAAACACCTTCAGAAATCCCATCCTTAGCATTCCTCATTATCGTCTCATTTCCAGAAGTGCTTAGCAGCTTTGCCTGGGCTTTACTGCTGGATATCACACGGGTGAAATCTTCTCAATCTCCTCCCTTAATGGTGGTAAGTGCTGCGGGAGCCATACCGAGGACACTTAGAACCAGGGCTGACAATTGTGGATTACATCTTTGAAACACCTGGCAAAAAACACTGAGTAGAGATGAAGGCTCGTGCTATTCCAGCATTCCCCTTTGTCAAGCATTCAATTCCCTGTTTGATCTACAGGATCCAAATAAATAAGTGTTTGCCTGTTTTATCTGGTGTCTAATTAAATATGAAGATTACAGATGTACTCCAACTGAAAAATGAATGCTGGTATTTTTTCATTGAGTTCTGGATTTATAATGAAATGATTTATTACTTTCAAATTAGGAGAATTAGAAGTTACAGTGTTTGTACTTGTGATTGCTACCAACTGCTTATATTTGCATCTCATGTTTTTTATACAAACACCAGCCCTCTTCGGGAAAGAATTGCTCTGAGATGACGATGGTGCCCTTCTGAGGTTTTGTTTCCTGTACCTTTTTGACTGAGTGCAGTGCATGAGGGAGAAGCTGAGGTTAATGTGTCACATTTCCAGTTCCAGGAACTGAACTCAATCAGAAGTCTCAAATACCATCCTAAAAATAAGATTTGGGGCTATTACAGCTGCCTTCTTGCCTATAGCTTTAATTTCTACCGAGTTTCACAAACTCCACATAACATTAATGTGTAGTTTGATATTTTTCCTTTCAAGAATATTTTTCATTTTCTCCTTAGGTTTAGAGTATCTGTGGAAGCCTTTAGCAGTGTTCTTCCATCCAAATGGCTGCTCAGAAAGATAAGGTGAACGATAACCATCTGCAAAGATCCCCATTCCTCTGAGAAGAGGGAATAATGGAGAAAGACTGCCACCTTGTAAGCAGGGCTTCATGCTCTGCAGCTCGCATGCCCAAGCAGGGAAGCACTGCTCAGCTGCTTTTCATGGCTCTTAAAAAAAGAAAGCATTGAGGCAGATGATCTTTAAGGTCCCTTCCAACCCAAGCCATTCTGTGATTCCATGAAGGAGAAACAGTGATGGAAAAGATCTTCTGCAATTCACTTGGTATGCAGAGCCCAGAGCAGCTGAGTGTGAGCAGCGCGTGGTGGCAGATGGAGCTTTGTTTCCTGGAGATGAAGCAGAATAGCAGAGAAGGAAGGCAGGGCCATGCTGTTTGGGGGCAGAGCCCCTTGGTTAGAGCATTGGCTGCTACTGTGAGCCTTTATTTTTTTCCAGGAGACTTTGGGTGAACTGCAACCAGAATTACTGGCACTGGAAAAGACTTTGCAGGCTGGTTTGTCTTGACTCATGCATGTTATCTTCAGTATTGAATAGACATTTGACAAATTCATGAAAGGAAGAAAGAGATCTTGTTCATTTAGTTAAGACCTATATATAGAACATTGTATTAATATGGGGGGAAAATGTCTGCCATCTTTATTGCAGGTTTACCGTAACCTGGCATAAAAGTAATGTGCAATATAAATGTGTTTATACATTAGTGTATCTTGTTAAACCATTTAAAGTTAACTAATGTTCGGCCGTTTTGAAACTTTAATTAGCATTTAACAAGAAAGCAACAGTATAGCCAATTAGAGATCTAAGCAATAACACACACACACATACTTCAATTTTCTAGCAATTAATTGATAACTAGTTTACCATGGGCTAATAATTAAATGAGAAAACATTCTGAGCAAATTGAAAGCACTGATGCAAATGAGTTCTGCGTTTATTCTTTTCAAATTCACTGACCACGTTATCTAATCTGTCGGGAACAGAAATCCTGAATTATGCTGAGCATGTACTCGAGCCAACTAACCGACCCTTACAGCAGTGCTTGTCCCTTTCTGGAAGCTTTCATTGCTCTGCTGAAGGAAAGCCTTATAGTGCACCACTGAGGCTGTGAGGGGAGGGGGACCTGGATGCTCAGCTCCTGCCTCTGCACCTTTCCCAAGGACAAGTCATCCCAACCAAGTCTGAAGATGAAGGGATCACCGTTTCAGATGCTCTGTGTTGGCAGCACCTTCTGTGCTCTGCCAGTAGAGAAAAATAGATGACAAATTTGACAAAGGGGAATATGAATTGGCAGAATGGTTTGGTACGTTCTGTCTGTGAAAACTGAAGACGTTCTTCTGCAGACAGCAGCAGTGATCATTGGGAATTGCTCCTTACAAGCAGGAAACGTCCGCATCGTTCCTATTTGAAGTAGAGCGATGTCCAGCACGCAGAGGATGAAGGCTTGTTTTGTCCTAAGGTTCATCTATTTGTGATATCTCCCTCATCTGGACAGGCAGTGAGGTGAAATTGCCTGAGCTCCATTTGTTTAAACACAAACCATCTGCTCAAACAGGACGTGCCCAAAGCCACCATCGCCCAATGCCACCATCGCCCCAAGCACTGCGGAACTGCCATGTCAGTATGCTCAGCTGTAAACTCTGAATGCTTCAACTGCCTTCCCAACACTGCAACTGGAAGATGATGGGGGTATTTTAAGAGGCTTTTCTTCACAAGACATGAAGCAGTATTTTCATTTGTTTGCCTTATCTAAGTTAGGAGGTGCTGTTTTATTAGTGTGAAATTGGTATGTGGGGCATCATCGCGTTGCTTAAGTAAGTACTGTGTTAAAATAGTTAGTGTTCAGATTTTGATGTACTGTGCTTTCACTGATGGGTGCAGGTTATGGATGAAGAGTATCTGCTATGTTCAGTTCCTCCCTGAGAGCTCAGCTCCCACCTTCCATGCACGCATGGCCTCAGGAGAGCAACCTTCCCTGGTGCCAGTAGGGGGTTACTTTAGGAAATACCTGCTTTAAAGGCTTCCAAAAGCTTTTCCCTAGTATGAAATAGATCCAGCAATAGAAGGAAGAGCAGTTTGACCTGCTGTTTGAAGATCTCGCTGCAAGGGCATCTGTGTACTTGGAGACTTTCCAGTATTTGAGTGTCCTCTTCCTCTGGAGCATCGTATGCCTCAGTGTTGGGCTTGGCAGTGCTAAGGAATAAGGGCAAGGCACACCTTCCCCTTATAAACTTTCACTCATTCCCAACAGCTGCTGCTAACACAAATATTATCATACTATACATACATAGCTATAATCGGAAATCATGCATAGTGCCAGATTTTACTGGCATTTTCTGTACAGACATAAATGGAGCTAAAACTAACTGGAAAATAAAACAGTGGAAGGTTCCCATCTCATGTAGATGTCAGTGCTGATGCAAATTTATTTTGGTCTCATTAAGTATTGAATATAATTATTAAGTATATAGTTTCATAAACTGTTCATGATTTAGTAATTAGAAGAAAATTATCAACCAGGAAAAATGTTATTTGTTCAATAGGAAATAACCATATCTGGTTATTAAGAGGGTTACTTTTCACAGTTAAAAAAGAAGTCCAAGCTTCACACCACAGTCCTGGACATGTCAGGTAAGGAAGTAAATATTCCTCAATGGGCAAACTGGAAGTTCTGAAATTTGACAGCATTATTTGCTGTAGTGATTGCGAAATGTTTTTATTTATGGAGTTTCTCATCTGTTTGTGATTGGTTCAAATCTCCCTTTGAAACTCCTGACTGCATGGGAGGAGTGGATGCTGTGGCTGTGCCTCCTGTGGTGGTGCATCTCTCAGGCAATGACCTGCATCCAGCTCATGTATCGGCGTGCTAACACTGCAGTGGCTTTTCTCTGTTCCAAACTTGCCAGCTCCTCCAGGAGTTGTAATGGAGACGTGGGACAGTCACAGTGCATGGCGCTGTTTTTAGGATCCAAATGCATCCCTCAAACATTTCCAGGGACCATCTGGGGCAATTAGGTATTAAGGTGATGCCAGGGCTGGTTTTTGTTCAGTAGCACCTCAGGGAATAAAGATGTTCTTTATTCCCCTATTATTATCACTACTTTTATTAATGGCTGCTCTGTGGCTTTGGCTGTGCTCACCATCGCAGTCCCTCCACACCCATGGTGGCTATCTGGAGAGCAGCCTTATGAGGCTGAGGCACCTGGAGGTTCTGAGCCTACCGTGCTGCAAATAAGAACACCCCTTCAGTAAGGACAGCTTCGGCCTGGAGGTATTCCGTAGCAGGTTGGATTTGATTCGTCCCTGTGAAGCTGTAGGTGCTCTTAAAAATCCACAAAGGTGTCATATGCTATGAGCCCCACAGAACCACCTTTTCATCCTCTGAGTTTCATCTAGTCCTGTTTGAAATCGAGGATGGAGTGCTTTATAAAGCCTCCTGTCAAGCACCACATACTGTGGGTGTCCTGGAGTGAGCAGCGGCACTCGGTAACTTGGGGCTGCTGCCAAAGCTGGCTGTGATTGATGGTCCTGGGCTGCCTGACCCCGGCTCTGAGGGAAGGCAGTAAATTACCACTGCCCATCCTATGGAGTAATATTCTTTGGTTCTTCTGCTTTGAAAGTCAGGGTGCTGTGTGTCCTTGGCAGGAGTCCCTAATTGAAAGGAGAGGTGTTTTGCTGGCAGAGTTGGAAATTAATTAAAAAAACAGAAAACAAAACAAGTGAGTAAATTCTAACTGGGCAATCTGAGCACTGTGGTTTAAGTTCAGAAAAGAATTTATTTGGAATTTTTAAACCAGCAGGAAAAAAACCTTCAAGAAAGCTAACATGGAGAACCAGAGGTGGTGTTGCCAGCTCAGTCAGCTGCTTCAGTCAGGGATGACAGCAGGAGTGTTATCAGGATGTTCCCTGAGTGCTGGCACATTGTGAGGCTACCACCTCTCATCCTTTTGCTGTTACCTGGGAGCAGAGAGCCCAACTCACCACAACCTCCATTCAAGGAAGTGGTATGGAGCAACAAGGTCTCCCCTGAGCCTCCATTGCTCCAGGCTGACTTCAGAAGTCCCTCCCTGGCTTGTGCTGCTCCACATGTCCACAGGTTTCTCTTTTCCTCATCGGCTGCTCACTTGCTCTGTTTGACTATCACAGGATTTTCTCCTTTCTTCATTCACACCATCAATGACTGATGTATGGTGTGAGCTGAGAGCAGCATCACATTTCCAGATGCCTGTAGTCAATACATGTCCATGTTTTTCTTTCAGATGGATCAGTGGATAACTCAGGTTTTTGCTTTATGCTAAGCCAGGTATTTCCAGGATTCTCTGTAAGTATTGATTAACCTCTCAGTTTGCAAGGCTTCTACTGTGATCTTCCCTTCTTTCATTATTTCTAATTTCTCTGCATTTTCCTGAAACCTGGCAGGACTGGGAGCCGACACAGAGACAAACGTTGCTGTGCCAACCTTGGTGCTGCCATCTACACCCTGGGTATGAAACTGCTTTGTACATTTGCATCTGCCTTCTGTTTCTCACCACCACTCAAATGTTCTCTCAGATCCCACATTTCAGTGAGCGATGTTTCAGGTATGTGTGGTGTGGCTCACAGCAATTGTTAGAGCAGTGCTTGATGTATGTGTCACTTTGGGTTGAATGAATAAAGCCAAAGGGGCTGCAGTCAGGCAGGGCTCCAAGGAGGCTGCAGTGCAGAACTGCTCTGAGTGCCCACCCAGCCTCCACCACTCACTCCCCTTCTTCCCATTTGCTGGATTTCTTCCTTTCTTCCAGCAGGGTGCATTGCAGTAGTGCTCTCTGAGTCTTGATGCTAACCCTGCTTCTTTTTGGGTTTGTTTTGTGAATAGATGGTGGTGGTGTTTTTGCTTGCTTGCTTGCTTGTAGGATTTTTTTGTTTGTTTTTCTGCTTGTTGTTTTATTTGTTTGCTGTATATTGCATTCAGGGAAATCATTCCTTCGGATGACATTACCCACAAGTAAGGAATGGGCAGACTGTCCTTCCCATAATGTATGAATGACATAATCACCTGCAGTGGGATCAGACAGCTGCTGCTGCCTCAGTCAGGAGGGGGCTCAGTGGCTGTGCTCCTTGCGCAGAGGAGAGGGGCAGAGCTGTGCCTGCAGTGCTGCTGGGAGTGGAGGGCATGGTGTGAGGTGCAGTGTTGCTTTGTTGCTGATTTGCAAACCTCGTGGCACTGAAAATGTGGTTGGTGGTTGTTCAGATGTAGAAAACCATTCCTGCTTTATGGGTTTCCATGAGAAGTTTGCTTGTTAACTGATAGTTTTTGGTGAAAGTTCCTAGTTTCCATGTCAAAGGATATCCAGGGATGTTGTGCTTTATGGCTGTCTGCCTTGACAAGCTTCTGGGAATGCTTCATCTTAAGTGGTGTCACAGAGTTTGAAGGAAGGAGGAATCACCTCTGCCGTTAGAGGTGGTTGGAATCCAACTCATGTCTGTGTCATTGATAGATCACAGGACCATAGAACCATTCAGGTCAGCAAAGACCAAGATCCCCAGCCCAACCCAACCCACCCCCACCACACCCACTGCCCATGTCCCTCAGGGCCACAACCCCACGCTCCTGGAACACCTCTGGGGATGGTGATCCTACCAGCCCTGCTCCTGAGCACAGCCAGACAGCAGGACATCACTTACGTGCATCCAACCCAGATGGGTGGGAGATGTGGACAATGCAAACGTGCAGAGTAACAGCTGATCACTGTAAGGACTTACTGCTTTCACATAGGTTGGGACTGATATTTCTGTTCTTGTTGTGGCATTGATGTATACCTTTACAAAAGCCTTCACCTCTAAGCAAGGAGAGGCTCAAGGTCAGCTGCTCCAAGATGTTACCCTAATAAGTGCTTTTGGAGACTTCCTTGTGCTTTAAGGCTTTGTAAGAGCCTACACCTTTGGTATTCTGGCCTGGATCTTATCAGCTACTGTAATGCTGTGTACAGTGAAATTATTTGTCTGACGAAAATTATGTGTGTGCTGAAGTGCTCTGTCAAGCTGGGGCCAGCGGGAGCTGGACCGGGATAAGCCTCCATTTTTCTATCACCTTTTATGTTGTTTTTATCAGCTTCCAAAGTGAATCTCAGTGAGAATCTCTTGAATCTCCCCTGGCCAGCACAAACGTATATTTATCCTGAGTTTCTGAGGCTGTTTCTGGGCTTTTCATTTAAGAGCCTTATACGAGGTGCTTTTCTTCACTCCAAGGGCGCAATGAATTTCCAAGGAGTGGATTTTTAATGTGATTTACAGATTTGTTTTCCACATCCTCAATTTTTGTGCACGTCACTCACCTCTGCATTTAAAAACACGTGACTATGTGCATTGTGGTGCTGTGCAGTTCCTGTAATGTGCTCACACCAACAGCACCAAACTGGCCTTTGGTATTTGCTTTGGAAATGTTGGTGAAGGATAAATGGCCCTGAATAAGAAGAGCTCTGGGAATGCAAACTGGTTGGGAATCCCCCACCAGTCTTTGAAGTTGAACTCATGGGCCTCCTCATCCACATCCCGTATGGTATTTATTCATGCTGCGTGGTGTCCTGTGCACCCACTGTGGCACTGCAACTCTTGGTGGCAGGAGCTGAGGGTGGCACCTACCCCATGCTCATATGGGTGTTTGATTTGGGAGTGCAGCGCACGGTCCATGTGCCCAATAAAGGTGGTGTGCCCACCGATGCCTGCAATCATGCATTTGCACAAAATGAAAACTGAATGGAAGGAAGCTGTGGAGCTGCAGAGCAGGTGCTGCTCCAGAACGTCTGTGTGCAGCTGTGGAGGAGGCAATTCTGCAGCTGGCTTATTTCACAGGCCAACTTTGGAAAGTCTTCTATAGAAAAACGTTCACCTCATTTATGTTGCATTTCCATTTCGAACACTTCATTTACAGTGACGTCAGGTATACATCAAGCAAATAGCTTAGTAGAACAAAGCTGTCAGGCAGCTATAAATTAAAGAGTTATATATGCAGTTTATGGTTTCTGGAACTTGTAATACACCTTGCAGCTTTAGCATGGTGGTCTGGCTCATAGTGGGATAGCAGCTGATAGGAATATATTTTATTTTAAGAAGTATATATATTAAGAATCCCATTTGCTGTTCTCTTCTCCTTTGGTTTTTGTCTTGGAAACAAATGAACACGAAACGTGGCCTTCCTTGCAACTCGCTGTGCTCTGCCACCATTCACTCACTTCTATTTTCCTGTCCAATTTATGTCACCACTTCTCATCCTTTACCACTGCCGCTTCACAAGTGACATCTCAAGGTTGAGTGTGAGGCTCTGATGGCACCGTGGGGAATATGGGGCCAAGCCTTCTGCGTGGGAACAAATCAGTGCCAGTCGCTTCATGGATGAGATAAAGACCAGAGGTGAGCTCAGGTTTATTGGAGTCAATCTAGTGCCTCTTAACACAACAGTGACAAAAGTGTGGAGCTGACAGCTGGGTCAGCTGAGGTCAGCTTGAAAGCCCTGAGCTGCTGTGGCGTTTCCTGGGACATTGGTTGGAGCACAGCAGAGGGGCTGGGAGCTCTTCTGGCCTAGCTGCTTCCAAACCAAGGCTGACACACATATGGCTCCCTGTAGATATTAATGAGCACTCCATGGTGTCCCCCGGTAAAAAAAAAAACAAAAAAAAAAAAAAATAGCTGCTCTCATAATCCTGGATTCCCATGAGAAAATGCACTTCAGAATATTCTGAATTCTTCCATGTACTCAGGTTTCTGAATATAGATTTTTTTTTTTCTTCCAGTTTTTATTTATTACTATTTTTCTTGTTCTTGAATCGTGTTTGTGCTGGCCCTTCGATTACAGGCAGTGGAGGTCACTAGAACATGATTAAAAATGATAAATAAAAGATACTGTGGAGAGAAAAAAATCAATATAACTGACTGAAAATATGGCAAAGGAGAAATACTGTGCCCCAGTGCTTTGCAAGTTGTTATCGGCCAGCACTCCACTGAGATCTCTTTCCTACTGTAATTGTCTCCTTGGGTGGTGTCTACAATGGATTATCACTGGGTTATCTCGATAATGTTTTAAATGGATCTCACTGAATTTACAGGGCTTTAGAAATAAAAAGGGCTTGCATTTCTGAGATGTTCTCCATCTTTTATGATGGGATGAAGAGCTGAAATGAAGAACGCGCTTGTTATAGTCATTCCTGCAGGAAATGTTTAGAATCTATACATTGGATGATCAAAAAATTACAAGAGAAGAATTCTGGGACAGAAAACTTCGCTTTTGTTGAAAATCAGAACTGTCCCAATTATTTTTTATGACTTCTTGCCAAGATTGTTTTTTAAGTTTTATTTGTGTTTGCTGAATATGGGAGTCTTTGTTTGGGACCAATGTTTTCTTTTGCAAGCTTGCATTAATAACATACACTGTTATAATAATAGGAATAAATTCTTCAAGAGATACCTGAAGTTCTGCCCTCAGCCCAGCCCTTCCAAACCCATCACAGCTGCCATGATGGTACAGGTGGAAAGGATCAAACAGAAGCAGTTCCTTTGCTCCAGGTTGGACTCCGTGCTCCTTCTGGATCCCTCCCAGCTGGAGATTTCTATGATCCTATGCATGCTGCCCAACCCAGTGTCTGGAGGGAGCTGAGCTCTTCTGAAGCACTCCCATGCTGTTTGGCAGAAATGAAAATGCTGTGGTGAACTCGCAGCAGTGCCTTCCCTGGCAGCTACTATTTGTGAGGATAATTCTTTTGAAACTCAGGAGTGAATCACTGGCTGTGCACTGGGAAGTGGGCGAGAAGATCATGCCTGTAGCTTGCAAGGAGAGAACCGTCCAGTTGCTTGGCGTTCCCCCATTCCTGTACTATGTGCTTTATTTCAGCAGCTTGTGTGTATCATGGAGAAATGGACCCATCAATTGCTGTGGGCGTTTATAGACCTCCTTCCGCTTCTGTAATATCCACTGTATTTCAGCCGTTTATGAACTGCACTAAAACCTGGTTTGTTCAGGAAATACTTTTGGTATATCCTTACAACGTAAATTGCAGCTGATATAGTTATAGAAGCACAACCTTCTCTGTAAACTTTCTCAGTCAGGAGTGAAAATATCTTTTCAGTTTAGCTCAGATTTTATTTTTTTATTATTTGAAAAGCGTCTAGGAGAGCTAAAATCAGCCAAACCTGTGGCTGTACCCAGTCCTAGCTGCTCACCTTGACTGTCACATGGCTGATAGCCACAGTCGTACACCCCTGGCTGTTTGCTTGGCAGGGCTGGGCTCCCTGGGCTGCCGGAGAGCAAATGCTGGGTGGTGGGGCTGCTGCTGTGCTGTGGGGCTGGCTGCCTCTCTGCTGTTGGAATTTGGAATTTTAAAATGTTGCAGTACTGCCCTGAGATGATGATGTGCCTTGTCTCACTCCTGAGATGGGAATGATTATGGAAAAGCTGCCAGAAGTTGAGCAGAAGATGTCAATGTAGGGTCAAAGCGATTCCAGTGAAAAGGTAGGAGCTGAAAACATGTGGGTCTTGAAGCACTGCTGTGAGATAGGAATGAACTGCCTAAGCTTTGTTGTTTGCCTGTGCTGTGCAGCCCTTAAGATGTTATCTTTTCAGCAGCTCTGAATTATGAATGGCCTTTACTTTTTCTACCTTGCAATGCAACAAAAGAACCAGGAGAATAAAGGGTGAGAAATCCCAATGGAAAGGGATAGGACTGCAGCACTGCGGTTCTCAAGACAACGCGGTAGGCACGTTTCTCTTGCGTTCATTAAGCTGTTTGTATCGCTGTCAGCCATCAGCAGTGTCCATGGGCAGCAGGAGCAGTGCTCTGCCCTGGCAATAGGGCTCCTTGGTGCCCCTCAGCACGCTGCACACCAGGTGCACACAGAACCCAACAGCTCTGCTGTACTCTTTGGAGAGCTGTGCTGCAGAGGATTCGCTGAGGGAAAGGCAATGTAAGCTGCTTACCCTTAAAAAAGGAATCCTTCATGATAGGAATGAAATCGGTGTTAGCCTTCTGTCTTTCCTTTAAGCTCCGTGCCTGCTGCTGAATGCCTTCAGGATAAAAGATGCGCTTAAGATGGAGAGGAGAGAAACAGTACATAAAAGCATTAAAACTCACTCTCACCAAGCTCATCAAGAGCCGAGGAATCTTTTATCCCAATTCAAAGTGTTCCACTCAGTGAAAAAGTGACAAACTTATGGTTGAGTCCAGCACTGGCCCCAGTGAGGTTGCCGAAGGTTCTGGGGTGCTGGTGAGCTGCGCATTGGGTCGCTTTGGGTTTGACTGCTTCCTGAGATGCAATGACAACAAACTTGCTGCTGTGGACATTTGAAACAGTTCCTAGGGAAGCTCTTTAGAGACTGTAGACTCAGTCTGAGTGCCTGTTGTAATGCTAAAGGCAGTCCTTTGGCTTCCATAGGACCGCCTGTGCTGTGAATCTGTTGAGGCTGTGGGATTTTCCCTGGCTGTAGGATTGTTGCTTTTTCACTTGTAGGCAGAAGCCCAGTTGCACAGCACATACAGGGTGCTCACTGGGGGCAGCAATATGCGTTGGAACTGTTTCCCCCATAAGCATGCTTGCTTGTCTTCCACCTTGTGTTTTTGAACCTGATGTTTCCAGTTATCCCTGTAGCATCCACAAAACTGCACAGAAACTGAGAATTGCCTAGAAAGGCAATGTATGATAAAGCACTCTTGATGAAAAATGTGGAATGTAGTAGCAGCTTGTGTAAAATACAGAGGAGTGCTCGGGTAACCATTTTTCTTCTCTGAATATACAGAAACCTAGAGCCACCTGTGTCCTAGTGATTCTTTGGGAAGAGGAACAAACCAAGGGCTGCCTGTCTTCTGTGCATCCTTGGTCAGGCCTGCAAGAAGGAAACAAAACTGATACAATGCAGCAAGGAGAAGGTGGTTTTTTTGACAGTAAATACTTCTTTACTCTTCTTTTGGCTATATCTAATTATGCTATTTTGGTGTGCAGTGAAGCTTAAAGTGTTTTCTGACTTTCTGGACTGGTGTTGTCACATACTTCCTTCTCAAACAAAAAGAAATGCATGTTTTCGATGCTGCTTCAGCTCATGTGAAAGCAGTAAGCTGTTAACATTAGGACTTGGGCTGGAAATGAAGCGCAGTGAGCTGGCTGAAAGCCAGCAACTGTATCCAAATGTAATGAGCATTAAAGCCCTGGGACTGCAGGAAATGGAGAAAGGTTTGAAATGGTCACCATAGTAATAGAATGTACTTAGGCTTTAATTGAAATAAAAGATGTATTAAACTAAGGGAGATTTATCAGTCTCTTATACTAATATTTAACTAGAGAAATGAATTTGTTCAGAAATGTGTGTAAATTTAGATCCCTCTGACAACCTTCTGCTTCTCTTTCAAAGCTGTTTCAAAGGCTTCAAAGACTGTAGTTAATATAATGTTTTTCCAGTAAATCTCACTCTGATTTTTTTTTGCTTTGAAATTAGAAAACATTCCCAAGATCATCCATTTTGAGCCAAACAAATATTCGTTCCTGGCTTGTAAATACTTCACCTGGAAATACATGGAGTCATAGAATGGGTACTCATAGAATGGATAGCTTGGGAAGAATTTCCTTCCAGCTGACTGTTCTGA
>PPHD01005769.1:0-19100 GCA_002909625.1 Bambusicola thoracicus | reverse complement strand
GAACTGCAAGGAGACATATTTTAAGTTGGAGCACTAAAGGCAGTATGGAAAAATCAAAAGCTTTCATCAGAAATGTGAACAGTGCTCAAAAAGTGAAGTCGTGAACAAATATACACATACCCTTGTCTTAAAGAGAAGGTCAACGATACTTTCCTTTCCTTCTGCAGTAGTTTGAATCACGTTTTGTGACGTGTTTTCTGTGAAAGTGTAAAAAATTGTTCATATCAACATCTGAAGACACAGGCATTACTACATAGAGGTTAGTGCACAGGAGTGGCATATTTAAAAAAACAACTCAGAGTAGCGGTTTGTTCAAAATTGATTCTATGTGGCCATTACTCATGATGATAAATCAAACAGCAAATAGATTTACACATTGCTAGACTGTGTTGGGACAATTAGGCAAGCATAATATATAGTGTAAGCCACTGGAGGCCATCAGTTTTTCAATGTGGGCAAGAAATCAAGAAAGCAAACACCTTCCCTTTGCCTGATGTGGAAGAAATTAATACCGATCGTATACATATACAGCAATCATTACCCTGACTGTATTTCCCATTATCCACTGGTGAACTGGTGGGCAGTGGTATCAACTGATTAGCTTTTCTCTCGCTTCCCAGCTGTCCTTCATAAGAACCAAATGAATAGATTTTGTCCAAAGATGGGACATAGACCAGGGTGTGCTGCCTGTTCAGAAAAAGCATATTGTCAAAATAAGTTAATACCACTGAGACAGTCAGAATAAA
This sequence comes from Bambusicola thoracicus, assembly GCA_002909625.1. Taxonomy (NCBI): domain Eukaryota; kingdom Metazoa; phylum Chordata; class Aves; order Galliformes; family Phasianidae; genus Bambusicola; species Bambusicola thoracicus. The sequence goes on along the minus strand of PPHD01005769.1, from coordinate 18,354 downwards.
ATCTACAGACACATTTTCAGAGGGGATAGCTGAGGCTTGTCTTTAAAAGTGGGGGTAGTCCGACTATAGTCTCTTTAACTGAAGTCATAGAACCCTTCCTTGCATAAACATTCTGCAGTAAAAAAAATGCAGACTCAAATTTCCTATACTATCCTCTAATGTTTGTGATTTACCCCGGCTCCACATACAAAATTAAAGCATTAGGCCTTGCTAGCTTCCTTCCTTTTTTTTTTCCCAAGTGACCCTTCTATGCTGCTGAGCATGATTGAAAACCCAGGAAAGTCAACGACAGACTTTTTATGTCTCAGTTCCAGAAAGGTAGGATGAAACAATAATTCTCACTGCCCCCTGGTTCTTTCTAAGGACCCACGTCTGTTGAAGTGAATGGTGACTTTTTTCGTTCAGCCTTTCGATAGTCTTCTGTCCTTTGGAACCCAGTACACCCTTTGTTTCTAGAAATACCAAAAGCCAAGGGCTCCTGGTGTTTTTTCCAACCCTTTCCCCATGCTTGGCTTTGTCTGAGGGCTTTGCTTCCACATGAGTTGTGACAGGAGGGTGGGCTGTGCGTGAAGGATGGACAAGACACTGACAGAACTGACCTACGGGAATACAGGGATTTAAGCATGTTGGTGATTTCCCTCCCTACTCTTCTTCAGTGATTCATCTGAGACTCTGACCTAGGAAGGCATTTTATTAAGGTACTTTCCCACCTTCCACAGGCAACCAGTGAAACTCTTGCTCCCCACAGTTCAGCCACCACACGAGGTGTGAATTCATTCCGGGTGGAGTTGTGACCAAGCTGGCCAGCCCCTCCTGCTCCAAAGGTGCACACCAAGCCATCCTTGTAGGTGAAGAAGCAAATAAAAGGATCACTGCGTTATTAATGGCATTCAAATGATCACCATTAAGAGTGAGACCCAGCAGTACATAATACGTTATATGGGCCTGGCCTCAGAAACATCCCTGATTCAAACAGAAACAGGGTTCACTTTGCATCAAACATAATCTTAGATTGTTTATATGTCCAAATCCTTTAACTTCTGAGAAGAGCCATTTAACTCCTGAAAATGACTCCCTGTTGCTTAAGAACCTTACTTCTATTAGAAAACCCTAAAGAATTAACTATTATTCACATTTTATTAAGTCTTGGGCATGTTATGTAAAAAAAAAAAAGTAAGTTCAAAAAGGATGGAGAGTTGAACTGCACCCCTTTAATGCAGGATTCTCATTTATCATCCCTCAGTGAGAGCTTGCATGCAGGTGACAGGAATCTGAGCAAAGGCCAATTTTCCCACTGATCCATAGTTAGCATGCTTTGTTGATTGCCTCCAGACTGATGCAAGCGGAAGTTGCAGTTTCAGTTTCTCTGTGTTAAGTTTTGGCAGTGTATCTTTGTTTTTTTTTTTCCCAGTGTGAGTCCTCAGATGCTGAGTTTCAGTTTCAGACTCACCTTGGAGACCACTGCAGTGTGGTCTGCCCCACATGAGATAAATACAGCCTTCCAGTGTTCTAACGCTTCAACGTATGATGGGCAGTCCCTGTCTGGAAAGAAAATACAGTATAGCTGAAGGTGTACTGAGGTGTCTCACATAAATAAAGATTTAGAACATACATTTTTAGCACTTTACACTGCTGTCTTACAGCAATTCATGTATTTATGACTTCATTTTGAGACGCTTTCTACCCTCCATTACAACAAACCCTGTCTCATCATGTTCTGTCTTGTTCATAGCATTTTTTCTACTCAGTTTAACTAAGTTTGACATAAAATACAGTGCTTTCAAACTTGTTTGTCAGAAGGTACTTGGCTTCAAAATATCTGATTTGCAAGGAGCTGGACATACTAATATTCCAATAACTTTAGGTTCTATCTGGTTAAGGCAATTCTGCAGTAGCCTTCTAGGTCTGAAGACAAATTCTTCTCACACCTTGTATTCACTGAAAATTAAAGACATTTCTTTCGTGCAAGACTGCCTAGAGATATAATAGGCCTGAATAGAGATCTCTGAGACATACAGTTTTATGGTCCCAGCCTATCCACTTGTCCATATAAAATCATCATAGAATCACAGAGTCTCCCAAGTTGGAAGGGACCCATTAGGATCATCGCATCCAACTCCTGGCTCCGCACAGGACTACTCAAAAATCAAATCCCACATTTGAAAGCGCAATCACTTCCTGAACTCTGGCAGTGTGGGGACACAACCACAGCCCCAAGCAGTTCTGTTTCCTCTGGTGAAGAACCTTTTCATAATCCCCAACCTAATCCTTCCCTGACACAGCTCTATGCTGTTCCCTTGGGTCTTGTTGCTGTCACCAGAAAGCAGAGATCAGTGCTGCCCCTCTGCTGCCCTTGTGAGGAAGCTGGAGAATTTTCTGCAGATATATAACCCATAAATCCCTCGTCCCTGCATGCATTTCCAGGTCAGGACGCAACAGATTTAAGCCAAAAAACTTATCCAGTTATACTTTCTTCCCAAGTCTCTGCTGCCCACTGCTGTTCCAAACAGGCTTAGCATTCCTGAACCATTCCTGTTCCTTCAAAAAAACCTCATCTATCTTCCTGCTGCTTTGCTCTCAAACTGCTTTATTTCCATACCTTCTGTGTGTCCGAGTCCCAGCTGTCCAAAATCGTTCTTTCCCCAGGAGTACACAGCTCCAGAGAGTGACACAACGACACTGTGAGCTCCTCCAGCAGCAATTTGAGCAAGTGGGACGCCCTTTAGGCCTTTCACCAGCTGTGGTTTGGAGATGAGCGGGTCTTGGCTCCCCACTCCAAGCTGTCCATGAGTATTCTGGCCCCAGGTAAAGAGACTGCCTCCTTCATGCATGCAACAAAAACGACAACAAAAGCTTCGTATCATGCTTTGAGTCTTAGTACTTTGAGAGTGAGAATCAGTGCTGGTTTCAGAGATCTAGCTCCTAAGCGAGACTGTAGTCAGTATTTACATCTCCCTGTGTCCTTCTGTCCCCTTCAAAACAGACCCATGCAGCCTATATAATTCACCAAAGGCTGTTACCACTTCTGAACCCACACATGCAATAAGTTTCCAGCCAGAGAAGAGCTCATCTGGTGAGCGTAGAGAGAGGTGGCCACATTTCCTCTCCACAACAAACCTCTGAGGAGAGGTAGTGCTAAGGAATTAGAGAGAGAGAACTGCAAGTCCTTAAGTGCTGGGAAGGAAAGGTAGCTGCCAGCAATCACACTTTGTGTCCCCTGCCTATTGCTAATTACTCACAGATGCTGTCACTAACTACTGGATGTAGTTCAAACATTCCCTTCTGAATAAGCCTGTCAAATGTAACTTCCATTTGGAGGAAAAGGATGCATAAAAGAGGCTACCTCTGGACAGCGCCATGGAGTGATGGTCTCCACAAGCTACTTGAACAATACTGTTGTTTCCCAGTTCTTCCACCAGCCTACAAAGATAAGGAAAACATATCAAATCAGAACAGATGTTGTGCCATCAGACAAAGTAAAAGAAGAAAATATTCTGCTCACCACCTCCTAGCATGCTGAGAAGTATTTACATGGAAAAATATTGGTCATCTCTCAGCCGATTCACTCTGCTCTTACTCCATCCTCCTTCAGCTGCACGAACTGATTTGATTATGGTTTGCACCAGAGAAAGGTTGAAGAGCATCAGGCTCATCCCTGGGCAAGTTAACAGAACATCCAACAAGCCAGCGGCTGTGCCAGTTTTACAAGCTGGTTAAGCTCATAGATCAGTGAGATGGTGGCAAGGTTCAGGGGAGTTTGGGTCTTTCACACACAGCTTTCCCAAGCCAAGTGGCATGTACATGTCATTTGCGGGACTGCTGTATCTACCAGTTGTCACTGAGTTTTGAGAGGAACCTGTATCAACTGCACGTCAGTCAGCTCAGATCTTGGTGTCAATCTCAGAGTCAGAGCTGAACAAAAATGGAGAGTTTTGGGCTCTAGGAGCCTGAGAGTTTCCTCTTTACAATAGGAGTACGCCTAAGTTTCTTGGATGGTACGTTTAGGAAGAGTGGGCCATTTTCTCTGACCACTACCCTGTGAAAGCCTCTTACCATAGCTTAGAGATTTTGCCTGGAGCCGTGGTCCAGCATTCATAAAGCTTCCCATCACAGGAGCAAACGAGTACATGTGTCTCATCACAGTTCGAACACCGCACCTTCTCTTTTCCCTCGAACCACACGCGTTCTGCAGACCAAGCAGAGATGAGCACATCAGTGGGCTCCTAAGCCATTTCTGCTCCCTCCTAAGCAGTAATTCCTCCCGTCCCCTGGGGATTCAGCGTTCCACCACGCCAGCGGACCCCTCTGGCTATCACTAGCAGACACTTCGCCTTCTCTACCTGCCGTGCCACCGGCTCTAAAAGCGACCACCCCTCTGCACACCACGGCCCGGTCCCGCTCCCCTCGGTCACCCCGCCGCGCACCTCCGTCATCGGGCGGCCTCCGCGTGGTCCCGCTCCGCAACCCGCTTCGCCGCCGCTTGGCCCGCCGCTGCCGCTGCCGCCCCCCCGCCATCCCGCGACGCCGACCGGCCGGAGTGCGGCTCTCGCTTCCCGGCGGACAGCTCCCCGGCCGCCCGCCCCGCCCCGCCTCGATGGGGAAATGGAAACCGAAAGCTGGCCGTGCTCGGGCGGCCCTGCCCGCCGCCGCCTGCCGCGGGGGGGGGGGATGTGCCGAGTGGGAAAGGCTCCTCCTGCGTCTCTGATTTCTTAAACTGAGCTAATGACCGTGGCTGGAGAGTCCCAGCTCCGGAACCCCGGCTGCTACATCCCGACTTTTCCGCCACAGGAGGCGATGGGAGCTTTGCCCCGGGCTGCAGTGATAGCAGATGCCAATAAAGCAAGGTGCTGGATGGAACCATGCGATACATGATCCTAAATACAAGGTTACGCAGTCTGAACTCTTGGGCTAGACATATCCAGCACAGCTACATACTGACTGTCCATCTGCACTGCTTCTTCTGGCAAGCATTGAGAGAATGTTAATGAAATGTGCCTGGAATCGGGAGCTTAGGGCAGAGCTATGCTGGAAATGCTCCTGCAGCTGTTACTTGGAATACATCTGTGGTTCCGTGCATGGAAATTTGTACATCTCTGTTCACGCTTGCACGGAGCAATCAATCTTGTGGAAACAAGTGCAAATTATTGGTGGGAAACATAAGAATGACATTATGCACCTATGTACTTGAAGTGAATAAAGGTGCAGCAGTAGTCTGGTAAAGGGAAGAAAATACAGGTTGATGTGATTTGTTATTTGGGAGTCAACTCTTTACAAAAGTGGATAATGGCAGGACAAGGGGAAGTGGTTTTAAGTTGAAGGAGGGAAGATTTAGGTTGGATGTTAGGGGGAAGTCCTTTACTATGAGAGTGGTGAGGTGGTGGCACAGGCTGCCCAGAGAGGTTGTGCATGCCCCATCCCTGGAGGTGTTCCAAGGCCAGGTTGGATGGGGCCATGGGCAGCCTGGCCTAGTATGAGATGTGGAGGTTGATGGCCCTGCCTGTGGTGGGGGAGTTGGAGATTCATGATCCTTGAGGTCCCTTCCAACCCAGGCCATTCTGTGATTCTATGATTTACAGTTAATGGTTATCTCTGTGCAAAATACAGAAGACATTGCCCCAGACAAATCAGTTCGAGCCAAAGACATACAAGGAGGTATGCTTAGGAAACCCTCTGGAAGGACTATAACAGAGTTCCTCCTAGCAAATACCTTTAATGGCGGTACAGGCAGAAAGGTGACTGCTCTTTTCTCTTGGCTTAACTTTTAATGACTAATTTAAATTCCATTTAAGCAGAATCCATGTGATTTTGAAACTGCCTTCGGGAATTATGCACAACCACCTTTCTGAAAAAAAAAAAAAAAAAAAAAAAAAAGAAGAAGAAGAAAAAAAAGAAAAAGAAAAAACATGACACTTCTAAAAGCCTGAAGTACGACATTGCCTAGAATTATCTTGTCAATTAAATAAAAGAACCCACTTGAAATTAGTGACAGGGATATATAGCGAATAAAACACACCTTCCAGTTACAAATTGTTATTAAGAGACCTTCAAGCAAACTGCTGGTTACGTGGTCATGCTTAGACAAGCACAAGGTTATTGAAACATACAGCTTCCTTTCAGACGATTTAACATGCACTGAAGGCAAATTATTGCCATAAAAGCACCGAAGCACGTTGCTCAGACATTCGGTGTAATTATTGGCTGCTGAAAGATTACCCTTTGCTGCACAGCAATGTCAGCAGGAGCAGAATCAGGTCTGCATCTTCAGCTGCCGCTACAAATACTCCCTGTGCTGTTCGCCTGCAGGAAATTGATGAATGCATTTTGTATTATTATTAAAAAATAATAAAAAATACAAATAAAAAGCAGGAAGCAATATTTTAATTGACTTTCAGATGGCATATAGACTTCTGACAATAACTGTAATGGAAATCAGTGAGACTGAGCTGGCTTACAAAGGAGCTGCAGGGGGGACTAATACAAAGAGCGCCTAAACTCACTCAACATAGAGATCATGAATAATAATTTTACTAACAGGGTAAGCAATCAAATGTGTCACAGAGTGGAAGTCTTCCCCGGTTGCTTCTATTTTCCTTGTTGCATGGAGAAAAATCTGAACAAGGTGGGGCAGCAGTGAGCAGCTGTGAGCAGCGGAACTGCAAATACTCTCTACACGACCATGGGTGAAGTCATGGATACGTGCCTTCCCCTTCTCATCTTTACCAGAGGGTTTGCCCTGATGTGTGGGTGCAGTTCCACCTTCCTCTTCTTGTGTCATTTTCAAGGCCCTGGAAATGAGATTAGATAACACTACAGAAGTAGGTTGCACTGGGCGCTGTGCTTGTAAGGTTGGCAGTTGTCTCCTTAGCACCAGCATAGAATTTACAACTCCATGTAGAGATATCTTCATGAAAACATAGGAGAGAATCAGGATCACTGAGTAGCTCTCCCCTTGTCTGGCCATTTTCTAGTGCTGCAGTGTTACGGATGACAGATTTCTGTCATACCATACCAGCATATCATATACTGGTGTGCTCAGAGCCATGAAATAACTGATACGGGCCTACCCACTGAGTTATTCTTGGAACAACATCCTTTCACATCAGTGAAAATTATCAACTGAGGACTTGAATTTTCTTCATGAAACAGGATTTTAGCACCAGGCACCTGCTACAAGCAGTTCTATTTTTACTTGTGTTTTCCAAGTGTTATGCCAGCCATTGTACAGGGAACATGAACACGAACCAAAAATGATGTGTTTCCTCACAGGCTTTTGATGCCTCTCTTCTAGCAACCTTGTCTTGGAAGTCAGAAGTGAAGATTCTGTTGTCAGAGGGGATTCGCAAAACCCTTTTGAGACAGTTTAAACTATCTCCAAAGAAACCAGATCTTACAGGCGAAGAAGAGAACCTTAAAGCAGCATAAATACGTTGAAAACAAAGCTGATCTGAAACCAAATGTTAAGGGAGGCAGTGAAAATGGAGGTGCAAAGAAGTCATCTTCAGCACTTCAGGTCATCATTTCACCACCTCTGAAGGTCTGCTGCAGCTCCCTTGGTTGTGAGCTGTAATACTACGTATTATTTAGGCCTTGTTTATACTAGGAAGCTTTGTGGTTTAAGTTATGCTGATTTCCTTCTCCTTCTTCTAGAATTACAACGCAGCTGTGCTGGTAGAGGAGCACTTATACATTGCATGAGTTGCTCTTTTTCAGGAAACAAAGTATGTGGTATCAGTACACAGCAGCTTCATACCAGCTTAAATGCATACATAATGTTGAGTGTACGTGACTGTCTAAAATATACACAAACGATAAAGGCTTTCAGTATATATATACTGGAGTTCTAGGGTGTATATGACCAGCTCTGGATACAGGCAGGATTCTTTGCATTTGGCCTGTCGCAGAAATGCAAGCTCATTTGCTGAAGGTGCCCTGCAGTCAGCCATGCGTGCCAGGCCCTTCAGCTTAGATAAATGTCCAAATAAAGAAACCCAGCTTCCAGCATCACTGTGGGGATGGGTCTGAAAAGCGTGTCAGGCTGCCCATCCAAAAACATGCGAGCTTTGTCTTTGCAAAACAAAGCAATTGCACCTAAACGACAGAGCTATGCTGTTATAAGTGCTCTTGCGTAGACCAACCTGCATTTCCCTTTGCGGTAAGCTTCCTCATGTCATGAAAGTTCCTCTCATCCAGCCATTAGTACTGTTAGATGTTCTGCCATGTGTTGCAGCAGCCAAACAAAATCACCAGCGTTAAAAGCATTTAGTCTGTTCTAAACTTATCCCGTCTCCATTGGTTTGCGTTTGGATCTTTTGTCTGCTCAAAATATTTTCTGCTAAGTATAGCTCCCTTCCCCTGAGCAAATAAGCCGGGTCCCTTTCTTTCTGCACCCCCCCTTCCTAATTTCGACAGCTATTTTGAACTTGGGATGGGGTCACTGAGACATCTATGCACTATCTTTACTTGTCTCTATGTGTGCTCATGTTGCCAGCAAGCTTTTTCCTTAGCACCAGCATCGTATTGCCTTGATTGGCAAGCCTTGCACTCTTTCATTGAGAAAGCATGTAAGAGATCTGAATAAGTTCATTTATTTGTGAATTCTGAGCTTGACCAACTGCCATTAGCACAAGGTGAAAAGTGAAACTGCATCCTTCTGTGCTGAAGGCAGGAGATGTACCCATGGGGACATTCACTCCTACAGCTACTGGGGAATCAAGTGCCATTGTCCTGTAGGGGCTGGCAGGTGAAGAAATGTTCAATTCTAGAAGACTTAGGAGACATTTTATCTCTAGAGCTGCTCCTTTTTAAAGGGCCTGGTGGGGGGAACCTACACAAAGGCTTCAGGTTTGAAAGCTTTTATCAGCAGGAACTGCTTCCACCGCTTCTCAAAGCTATCTGCAAAATATCCCTGAGACACACACACAAAGCCTTTAGATATATTTTCTAATATGTGTATAAAAATGTGCACACTGAGGGTATTTTATTTCCTTAAAGGGTATTTTATTTCCTTAAAGGACCTACTTTACTCCACTCTGCTAAAGAACAACCACACAACTGTCAAATCATCCCAAGTAATTAAAATGGAGGGTTGTCTTTTTTTCCCTAAGATGCCTCTGAAGGAGCTGTGAAAGAAAGAACAAGCAGTTCTCAAGGCAGGGAAGGATTCTAGGGCTAATTTCATTTGACGCAGGCTCTCTTGATGTTTGATGCCTTACTCATATTCTCAAATGAGCTTGAATTATGCTTGATGAATATACTAAGTCATGCGTGAGCAGTTGCCTCCTGCGTCATTGCAGAAAAATGCATGTTGGCTAAACTGGACATGTTTTTCCCCCAGAATTAGGCTAAGTTCCTATTCATCATACAGCAGCGGTTTGGTCTTAGAGAGACAGCCACAACTTCAGCGTTTTTTGCTGACCAGATTTAGCAGTTGTGCTGCTTTCCCACTGTCACTGTGCTCCTTACCAGTATAACGGATTGCAGTAGGGCACTCACGTTAATTACTGGCTGCCACATGTTTAGAGCTCTTTCAAGTTCAGCTTTCAAGTTAAAGCTTTGCCGTAAGTCCTCGCTTACATCAGGATCCCTACAGATTTTGTATGGTTTTCCCTCAAGCTTTAATTCTTTTGTTGTTGTTGCTGCTGCCTCTGCTGCTGTTGTTGTTGCTGTTGCACCAGCCTTCCAGGGCAGCATAAACCAAGAATCCCTCCCCAAAGGCCAACACCACTGCTCCTAACCAGATGAGTGCCACTGCAGCTGCAGCTGAGTGTGTAATTCTTCACTCCCTGCATCCTAAGTGAACACGCAGTAGGTTGGTTCCTTATCATCCCTAACACCATGCTGATGAGTACCTTGTTTGAATTAAGGATGCTTGGGGTGGTTTCATTACTATTTGTTATTGTTTGCAGTCCCACTCAGCTCTTGGGAACAGCTCTGTTCGTTGCAGAGGGAGCAGCGGCACAGAGCCCCTCCTCTCTCAGAGCTGAAGATGAGCCCCCTGCAGCCAGGCCTACAGAACGCGCAGCCAGGCCCTGCTCACTCCACTGAGCTCTCCCCTTCCCATGACGAAAGTACGTGTGTTTTAGCAGACCAACAGCCAAATCAGCCGTCAACTAAGGGGCAGACAGGCACCAGCACGGCCGCCAACCACTGGCAGCCCGCTGCGCCCGGCCGGGCCGCCGGCGACGACACCCGCTCGGCCCCGTGACAGTTGCTAGGGCCGGCAGCTGTAGGCGGGGCAGAGGTAGCACTCTCCCGGCCAATCAGGAGAGACCCGCCCTCGCTCGGCGACCAATCGCCGCCGGTAAACAACAGAACGCCATGGATAAGGAAGGGGAGGGGGGAAGCAGAACCGCCAGCCAATCAGCCGCCGGGGAGCGCGGGCCAATCGGGATGAGGAAACATTTGGGCGGACTTTTTAAAACAGGAGAAGGCGACACAAAGGTCCCGGGGCCCTTTAAAGGAGTGGTGCGGCTTGCGGTGTATCCATCCGCTAGGACCCATCGCTCCTTTCGAAGGAGCGCTGGTCTGTCCAGGCTCCGGTGACCGGAGGAGCTGCTGGGTGATCACGGCGGGTTCCGGTCTCCGGAGCCTTTCGGGGTTCCGCTAGGGTGCGCGGCTGCTCGCGGACTATTTTACCTCTGCGCGGCGCTTCGCCGGCCGGGCCTCGCCGGGAGCGCTCCGCGCGGGGCCATCTGCGGGCCGGCAGAACAAAAACACGGGGGCGGGGCCGCGCCGCCTCCATTTTGATGCGGGGCCGGGGCGGCGGCGGCGGCAGCTCCGCGGGGCCGGGGATGGTGACGGTGCCGCGGACGGTGCCGCGGGCAGCGCCGTGACTCGCTGCGGGGCGGCGAGCGGGGCCGGCCGCCGGCGGGGGCGCGGGCCGCCCTGCCTGGATGCGGTGCCCGCGGCGGAGCCCACCCGCGTCCGTGCGGTGACGGGAACCGGGCTCCCTCTCTCTGCCGCCGAGGAGCCCCCGGGGCCCGCGGTTCGCGTCCCCGGCGCTGCGGGATCGTCCCCCGGCGAGGGGCGGGCGCCCGGTTCCCTTTGTCCGCGCCGCCGGGGGCCGCCGCCGACCGGCCCGGAGATGGGCAGCGAGGCGCTGCGGCTGTTCCGGCAGTTGAACCTCCACCTGGAGCTGGAGGGGCGCTTCCAGCCCCGCGAGAGAGGGCTCAGCCTCATCGAGTGCGCGGCCGAGGTGAGGGGCCGGCGGGGCGGGGGGTCTGCCGGGCCGAGGGGCTGTGTTTGGAGGCAGAGCCTCTCGTTCCTTGACAGGCAGGGAAGGAGTAAGCTGGGTTTGGTCACATCTTTCCGAAGGCTGGGAGTCGGCGTGTGAACAGCCGTGAGAGCTGTCATCTGATGAGCAGTGTGTGCCCAGCGGCGTGGATGTGCTGGGGATTGCGCCGGTGGCGATGGGACCGGGCGGTATCCGGCGCACCTCGGGGCTGTTCCGAGCCTCAAGTGCGCTAAGTGCGATTTTACTGCTAAAAGAAAGCAATAGAAAGCATTCACGGGGAGATTTCAAGAGAATCTTTCCTTAGACTTGCCTTTGGGAGGGTTGGCAGTCCTCACTGTCACTGCTATTACACTTTGACTTTTCTTGGTGTAGAATGAAAACGCTCTGTGCCCGAGACAAAGGAATGCCAAGGTGGAAGATCTCTGGAGTCTGACCAACTTCTTTGGCTTTGCAACCGAAACGTTTGTTTTGGCTGTTAACATCCTGGACAGATTCCTGGCTCTCATGAAGGTATTGTGGGGGGGGGGCGCAGAGGACCTGCTGCAGTGTCACTGGGAACACAGAGATTCTGTCTGAAGTTTCCTTATAGCAAAAGGAGGGAAAGTTGTGAGTTAAGAGAGGGCTGTGCTTATTTGTGTTGTTCTATTGGCCGAGTGCTTCTGTGTGGGGCTTGAAGTCAAGAGCAGTTGTTGCACGAAACAGGAGCTTACATTGTGGTGATGTACTCTTTGTTATGGCTTCACCTTGGCTTTAAAGATAAGTAGCAGCACAGCTTGTTTGCGCCACTAAGTCAGTAGCCTTCACCACATAGATGTAGAAGACCAAGAGGGCAGGAGCTAATGAAGAACAAAATAAGCAATTTGTGTTTAGAAACTTGTAGGTGCTGTGCCAGAGTTTAGCTCAGAGCTGGCTCTAATGCCAAAAGATAATTTTCTGGTTGTTCTTTTGTTTGCGCTGCTTTGTGGCAGACCATTCCAACAGAAATCAGCTGCCAATTAGTGAGCTGGCAAAATGAATGCCTGAAGTTCTCTGGCCTGACAGTCTTCCAGGCTGTGCAAAACACTATATCCTCTTACACGGCAGAGAATAGCAGAGGTAGGAGTGAGTTGTGGGGGGCCGGGACTGCCTAGAACAAGCTCAGACCGGATTTGTGTAGGCTTTAGAAGAGGGTAGGTGAGCACTGCCGGTTGGAGAAGTGAGGTACTACAGTTCCCACTGTCATTGTAGTGTAGTGAGGAGGAACCACTTCGGTAGAGGGTGCTCAGCTTTTGAACTTGCCTTCAGTTTGCATGTAACAGATTGATACTGCTTTATTGGCTGTGCCAGCTGTGTTTTGTTGAAACTAAAGTGGTGAAACAGTAATGACAGCGGTCAACTCAAACACCCCATCAAGCTGAGATGAGGAACTAAATCTCTCTGTTGAAATGCAAATATTTCAAAGTTACTCACCTAGGCTGGGTGAGTGTTTGCTTCCCTGTTTGATAAGCATAGCACGGTGGGTGGGAGGTACTCAGTGTTTCCTCTTATTTTTAGGTGAAACCGAAGCATTTATCTTGCATCGGAGTTTGTTGTTTTCAACTGGCTGCCCGAGTGGTTGAAGAAGAATGCAATATTCCATCTGCTCATGAGATTATCCGGATCAGCCAATGTAAATGCACTGTGTCCGACCTGAAACGGATGGAAAAGATAATTTCAGAAAAGTTGCACTTTGAATTTAAAGCTACTACTGCCTTAACCTTCTTGCACTTGTACCATACTATTGTACTCTGTCATACCTCAGAAAGGTGAGTTGAATTGTGTTGATATTCAGCTTGCAGGTGCCTTTTTCTCTTCAGCCGCATCTTTAAATGATGTTGGCCAAGGAGGAGGCTGCTGCTTGTTTGTGACTTCTTGGTGTGTTCATGCTTGTTGATACGAACGCTCCTGCTCTTGGATATCTTACAGGAAAGAAGTATTGAATCTTGACAAATTGGAAGCACAGCTAAAAGCTTGCAACTGTCGTCTTGTCTTTTCTAAAGCAAAAGTAAGTGGAAGTAGCTTTTCTTTGACTTCCATTTAGACTTCAATTAAAGTATGCTGAGCAGCGTTTTTATTGTCATTCTAGCCTTCTGTCTTGGCCTTGTGCCTTCTCACTCTTGAAGTTCAATCTTTGAAATCTGTTGAGCTGTTTGAGATACTTCTGCGTGTTCAAAAGCACTCAAAGGTAAATGTTTATGGGTTAATTTTGCAGTTGTTGGGACTGGTATGGCTAATACATGGTGTTACATTTAAGGCACAACTGTCAGTGTACAGTCTTCAACAGGTAGTGTTTGACATCAGCTAAAACAAGCAATGAAACAGGCCTTTAAGCAAGTCTGAAACTCTTCTAATACTGTTTCACTGGTAGAATGCCAAATACAAGTAACTGCTGCTTAATAGTGAATGAGGTCAAGTAGTCATTTCTCACTGGCACATCTTGGCAACTACCTGGCATGTAAAAGGATTATAGTTTAAAAACTAGGTTAAATGTGTGAAATGAGAAGATGTGCTAATCTAATACACAACACACGTTCTAACAGGCAGCTGATTTACTTTGTGCTAGAGAGGCTTCCATTCCATTTGTATGACCAAAATGTCTGCTGGGCTGGTTTTCTTTGCCCCAGTAACTAAGAGAAATTGTAGCTTCTAGCTGCATGTTGTAACTGGCCATAGTCTAAAAACTGTTGTAATCAAATTGAACTAACCCAATGCCTTGAGGGATGAAAGTAGTTCCTTAAAGCATTTTATGAAGATGACATTATTACATGGCAGTAAAACATCTCCAAGTAGGACCCTCTTGGCACTGTCTTCTGTTAGTTTTGCTGTATGTTGTTGGTATAAAGACTCAAAATGCTTTTGGTCTCTATTAAACAGCAGTTATTTTTCATTTGGGAATGATGACAGTGTTGACAACCATTGACAGGCCAGCTGTTACTCAAACTTATACACCTCCTAGAAGTGCCTCTGTCTAGGAGTTCACCTTAAAAAGCAGCAAAGCTTTGGAAGTTAGGAATCTTTTTCATGAAGTCATTCCCTTAAGGTAAAGTGGAGGGAGTGGCTGGTTTTTGATGCAATAAATAGGTTGTTTTGTCACTTTTCAGATAAGTGATTGTGACCTGCTTTACTGGAGGGAACTGGTCTCTAAATGCCTGGCAGACTATTCTTCTCCTGAATGTTGCAAACCTGATCATAAGAAGCTAGTTTGGATCGTTTCAAGGCGTACAGCCCAGAATCTACAGAACAGTTACTACAGTGTTCCTGAGCTGCCAACAATACCAGAGGGTGGCTGTTTCAATGAAAGTGAAAGGTTGGTTATACTTTCCAGGCATTTAAATTGTGGGGTGGTCTCATTATCTGGAAGTGCTAATCTTTCCCACTGTTCCTTTTAGCGAAGACTCCTGTGAAGATATGAGCAGTGGAGAAGAAAGCCTTAGCAGTTCTCCTCCTAGTGATCTGGAAGGCACCTTCTTCTTTGAACTCAAGCCTAAAACAAAATGGCAAACTCTTAATTCTCAGTCTTTGCATTAAGTCTTGATAGTAGTAGGTTAAGATTTTTAATGCACCCAAGTCTTTTGGCAATAATAATAAATGGGATTGTGGTATTCTGTAAACTGTATTAAGGCAAGAGTTGCTGTGATACTGCAATGCTTTGAATGCCTGCCTTGTGGTTTGTGTTCTAATTTAAAAGGAAAAACTTCCATTCAGGTCTCATTTCAGCAAAAAAAGAAGAGTTGATGTCTAGTTTTGTTTTTGGGGATAAATACAGTCCTGTACCTGGTGCTCCTTGGTGCTTAGCAGCTAACATAAGCAGCAGAGTGTCACAGCAGTAGTGAAAGCTGATGGCTTACTGGGCTGCTTGAACAGGTGAACAAGATTGAGGGAAGTAGGGTTTTTTTCTTCCCTTGACATTCATTCTTGCCTGGAACACTGTCCAGTTATTGGTCCAAGATATTGGTCACCTGTTCCAGTCTGCCATGGAGCTGCCAGGAGGCTCAAGGAATTTGAGGCACAGGGCCTGTGAGGAGAGGTTATGGGAAGTATGGGCTTAATGCAGCTTGACAAAGGAGGGCATGTGGTGGGATTGAGCAGCAGCCTTCTAGTACGTAAAAGAGGGTTGCTGAGAAGATCATTTCAGGGATTTTGTCTGAGTTGCGTGGAGCAAGAATAAGCAATGCCATGTATAAATTGTAATAGGAGGCTTTCAGTTAAAGCAATGGAAGACTTGTTCCATGGATAGAGTCAAGCATGGAATGGACTAGGAAGAGCTGTGTAGTCTTTGTCTTGGGTGGTTTCCAGGGTTTGATGTGACAAAACCTTGAGCGGCAAGATAGAAAGTCAGTATTGGTGCTCCTCTGAGCAGGAGATCAGCACAGAGCCCTCCTGTGAGTGTCCCTCCACTCTTCAGGGTTTTGAGGTGAAATCAAATTGGCTGAGTGGAATTACTGCATATATAGTACCCTGCTGAAGTGATGATTCACAGTCAAATGGGCTTTTTGAATACTGAAACTGCTTTAACACTTCATGCGCTGTGCTCCTTTTCGGCAGGTTGTTGTGTATTTCAAGTGTTTCTTATTTAAGGCTTGGTTTTTCATAAACTTTAGGAACCCCTGTTCTGAATTGAGCGTGCGTGGTAGGAGTGGAAGGTTCTACTCAATACAAGCTTTTACTAAAGGTGATAGTGTGACAGGGCTTACTTTTCATGTTTTCTTTAATACGAATTAGCTTATGCTGAAACCCACGGTGTGTTTAGACTTAGCGTTAATGTCGGTCCATGCTATTCGCTTAGACTTATTGACACGGTAAATCTTGATACGTCTACATTCCTTTTAATATTTAACCCTTGTAGTTTATTTCGGTATATTCATGTTATTGATTGAGTCATAATCAGACTTGTTTGCATGCTTACGTAAAGCAGTTAGTGCAGGAAAAGTTGATATTATGCAGTAATATCAGGTAAATGTGATGTTGATGAAGTAGTTCATGTAATGGGTTTTTTGAACTTATCAAAGCACACAAAGTGAAGTGTGATTGCGTTTCTCTGTACTGAGAATATGGGTAGGTAGTAAGCGGATGAATTAACTCAGAATAATGGTGTGAAGTGTGGTGGTGCCAAAGTAGAAATGAAGGAGCAAACTAAAGGCTGTTTTGTAGACGTAAGAGTTGTTGTAGGATATGAGCGGCGCCGTACGTTTGTAACTGTTACATGATTTCAGTTTTATAAAAATACAAAAAGTTTACAAAAAAATGTAAATAAAAATGTAAATTTAAAAAAAATGTACAGAAAAAAAATTTAAAACAAAAAATGAGCAGAAAATACTGTATTTTTTTACCTTGTATGTAACTTTTTGTAGGTATGTTGCATGTAGATATTAATTTATTGTCTACTCTCTGTATGATACAAATACTGTACACCCAAACTTCTTACTGCAAGTCTGTACCTGGAAGCTCACTTCTGAAATAGAGTACCTTGACTGTGTGTAATAAACCTACTGGGTCTTGTTTCACTTCAGAATGAAAATAAATTGCTGTATTTGTTAATTGCCATGAGTTACAGTTGGTTGTACCTGAAGTATATTTTGCTTCCTTCTTTGCTGTTTAACTTGTGTGGCATCCAAGCTGCTGGTTGGATCCTCCAGAAGTTTTGATAAGCTCTTTGCAGAGAAAAAGGAGTCTTCCGTGTGCAGCTTCCTGCTGGATGTGAACCTTTTCTCAGCTTTGCTGCTGTCAGTTTTGAAAGCTGCTGTGAGGTGTTCTCTGCTTATTCACCCAGCTGCAGTTCAGCTCTGCTGTGGTGCTGGGGTAGGTTGTGCAAATGGTCCTTTTCTACATCTGGCAATTGGGATCTTCCATTAGAGGTAAAGTTAGGGGTCATTATAGGCAAAGTGTTTTGGGTTTTGCTGGATTTATGTTTGCAGCTGTTACCGGTCTTGTGGATGAGGCTTGGTGTCTTGATGCTTCTGCTTTTCTGCAGACAGAAGTACCTGTAATCTTTCATTTAAAAAACACCTTAGACAATTTCCCTCTCATTCTGTCCATCTTAGGAAGTATTTCCAGTGTCTTTTGCAAAATAATGGGTAAGAGGCCCTAAGTGGTTCTTGGTGGAAGAACTGAAAGGGGGACCGAAGATGTAGATATGCTGAGATCGCTCAAAGCATCACCCACCATAGGGTCTGCCTTGAAGCTTGATCCAGATCTTCCCTTTTTGTCCTTTCTTGTGCAAGGGATGCAGAAAACAAAGGGGTTCCTTCTGCTGGGGCAGCTTGTTCTCCAGCACTAAATGCTGTAGGGAGCAAGGGGAGGGGGAAGACACATGATCCTGGGGTGTTCAGTATTGGGGCTCTGTGTGGGTAGGGGCTGCAGAAGAATAGGGTACTTATTGGTGGTGTGTGTGTGGGAAGCATAGGGCTGGTGCTACTGTTAAAGTAATTCACTGAGAGTAATAACAGCCGTTCTCAGATTCTACATGGCCTTTGTAGTTACTTAATATACAGGAGCACACTGAGGATTCTCACTTCCCACTTATAATAGAAGACGAATGGGAACCTCATATCTCTGAAAGAGCTCTGCATGAAATTCTCTTCGATGTTCTGTAGCTCACGTGCACCACTAAAAGCCACTTATATAACAGAACTGTTCTTGGCAATGTTCATTCTAACACTTGAAGCTTCCTTGCTGTCAGCTGTGACAACTTTGAACGTGAAAGCTGCTGCAGCAAAGATGTTCAGCTCCTACTTCAAAGGTGCCCACTCAGGTCACTTCAGTACTGCAAGTGCCTTGCTTGGGAGCTGGCAGATCATGCGCACAGCATGTGGGTGAGCTGTTGTGAGTGCGGGAGGCCATGGGCCTTGGGTTAACAACAGCTTATGAGATTGGTCTGCTTAATAAAGCTTGGGGTGTGCCATACAACTGCTTTCAAGTTGGTCCGCAGCATGAGGAGTGATTTGCTTGAGAATGTTGCTAGGCTGACTTCTGTGGTTTGATAATTTGGGCATTGCTTTGATTTTGCTGGGTCAGATAGAGGTGTATCCCTCAAAGGAGGTTTGCCTGGCTTTGTTCAAAGAATGGGGCTTTTGGTGGTTGGTCTATTTTTAACAGCAGAGCAA
>PPHD01005768.1:0-25752 GCA_002909625.1 Bambusicola thoracicus | reverse complement strand
AGAAAGACATCTGAAGTATCACTGGTATCTTATGTTATGATTTATTTATCTGAGAAGGTCAGCAGCCTGACTCCAGTAAAACAGGTTACACCTGCTGAGAACCTCCCTAGAAATACAGAAACCTCCATCAGCTTTGATTTGTTTGGACCTACTGCCAGAGAGATCGAAACCAGAAACCAGGTGAAACCCAGAATTACATAGATAACATCATTCAGATGCAGAAGGTGATATGGGAGATGTGTACATGTTGGAAAATCCATCTAAAGAACACCTGTAAACCTAATATGGGATGAGATAGAGGTAAAGACATTTGGAGAGCAAGACAGAAAGGATAGGACCTTAAAAACAAGCAACCCGTGCAGCTCTTGCTCTCTGCAACCCCAAGGCAGGACAGCAACTGTTAGGACACTGCAGGAGCCTCTCTGCCTTCTGGTCATTATCCACCCAGCAGGGAATGCAAACAGCTCTCTGGTTGTACAGGATCAGTCCTTTGACAACATTGTGCATTGAGAGCTCTGCTCCTCTTTGCAAGCAGGGAGGGCTCTGCAATGTCCTTGTTGCTAACTTACATGTGGGCAAAAAACACAAGGAGAAAAATCTTTCTTGTAACCAACTGCCTGCTGTCCAGCCAGCTGCTAAATGAGCTCTCTACAAACAAAGGCACTGTGCTAAATGGAAAGCACCTATCATGCCCATAAACTCCACCAGACACATCCATCAGCCACATGTGAATTAGCTGCTCAGAGAAGAAACCACTGAGATGAAACAGCAATGACTGGGGCCAGGGTCCTGCTCTGGAAGGCACTGGCAAATGGTGCCCTGCTGAAGGTTATTCAGAAAGATCAGACCTTTTTCTCCAAATACATTGAGGCTGTGCACATTGCGCTATTACAGGAGCATTCCATGTATTCAATTCCACTCCAAAAGTCTCTTTCCAAGGATCCATCTTGGGCAATACTGCAACCCAGAGAGCAAAACACCCGGGGGCAGTGGCAGCTGCAGCGGGCGACGTGGTCAACACTTAGGAAATCCATCCTATACTTCCAGCCTCAAGCTCATTTTAATGCTCTTCCCAGAACCTCAGACATGATAAACTGGAAGGACATTGAAGCCAGCAGCAAAAGGTGCCTCATCTCCATTCGACATCTTCTGAGGCAGTTGGAGATCTGAACACTTCAATAGGTCTAGTCAACACTAATTTGTGCTGCCACAGAGCAGTCAGCTGGAGACAAGAGACTGATATTTTCAGTCTCTGTAATGGACTTTGGAATACAGTCCTCTCCCTCCAAGGGCACAGGTAGTGCTTATCAAATCCGTGAGCATAAGTTCTTCCTCTTTATTAATGGCATTTAAATGAAATGAAATACCCAGCAGCTTACACTGCATTTAGCTACCAGCAGGGTACAATGCTGCAAGTGATCCAGGAAGGACACTGAGTTTTCTCTTAAGCCAGAACCCATCCCTTTTCCTCTTCCTTTCTTATGCAGCGCAACTGATAGAAAGAAAGAGGAATAATCATAGCATTCTTAATGCTGAAAAATCAACTACAAAAATGAAAGCAAAATAATTTAGTAGGCAGAAAAATTGTGGCGCTTACACTATTTTGTAATTAGCTGCTATATCCCTGTACAGTTCTCACTGTGCATTGCTGTTTAACGAGTGGTCTCTCTCAAGGTAGATCTTCATGATCAGTGTTGAGGCAGTCATTTATGTGAGCAAAGCAGCACACTAACAGAGAATCACAGAAACACACTGATCCTGTCCCTGGTAGCTGAGCTGGTCCCTTCCAGGACATCTCAGTTATCCCTGCATTGTGCCAGGATGACCTACCCCTTTCCTAGCCAAAAGGGTTGCATACATACGGATATCTTGGTGAATATGTAGAGAATGAGGGACAGCACAGACATGTAGATCTGTATCCTCTGCCCTCCAAATCTCTTCTGCAGATACTCAGGCATAGTGACCACTCCAGCTGCGATGTAAACAGGTACAAAGACCCAGCCGAGAGCCAGCAGTGCCCAGGTAGCCTGGTGGGGAGAGGAAGAAAAGAAAGGCACATGATTCAGCACACGAGAATACCTTTCTCCTATTCACTCCCAGTGGACAAAGAAAGAAGTGTGAGGTGCTATGCAGTGTATTTGGGAAGAACTCTTGAGTTTTTGTCCCTGCTCAGAACTTGTGGGTGAGATGGTGTGTTCTGTTCTTCCAAGTTGATGTTGGTTTTGTTGGCCTTAGAAATCACTGATGCAGTGGCAGCGAAGAGTTAAGTGACTCAGAGAAGGATGAGAGCATCTGTTTGTTGCTTGATTAGCAAGTGATGAGGCTGAGGCAGCAGGCTCTCCCTGTGGAGCATAAAAATAAGCAACAGCAAGACTCTGCTGGGATGTTCTCCTTTCAGTCTGAAGCAGATCTGCTTCTGTTACTTGTAGATAAAGGGGCAGTTCAGCTGCTTCACCACAGGTGAGGAGTGTTTAGAAAGTTGTAAAGGCATCTCCCATCATGTATTTCTTCTCTGAAACCCAGCAAAAGCCCAGACAGGAGAATTTGAACTTAACTTAAATAAAAGTCACTGAATTATCAGACCTCACTTCCTTCATGTTCTGGACATTACTTTTTTCCCAAATACCTTACATTAGTCAGATTTTACTTTGATTGGTTATTTAAGTTATCAGAAATGAAACCGAGCCCTGGGGACAGAGATTGAGTGTGATTGAGGAGAACAGCCGTGTCTCCTGCAGTGGCAGAGATTGGCTCAGGTAAAATATGCCCATATGATCCCTGCAGCTGAGCGATGTCCCACGCTGAAGGAAGAGAATAATGGCATATCCTAAGGTCCCTTTCCAATTTGAAAGAAATGAATCTAAACTCAAGAAGTTAGATTTGCCTTGACATACAATCTTGTCTTCGTGGGCTTCTAAAATTACTCGAATAGATTTACTTAAAATATAGTGATATGTCTTACATGCGTCAGCCTGAAAGCAGGCTCAGGTTTCTTCACAAAGGACTTAAAGGTGATCTTAAGGGTTTAGAAAAAAAAATAGCTGCAGTGAATAGATAACTCAGGAGAAAGCTTCTGGTGGGCCGGGTCCTGCTTGTTCTTGGCAAGTATCCGGCACCATTAGCAGTCTCTGCTGATACAGACAAAAGATTTAGACTTAGGTGAGTGATGTTTATTGTGAGGCTGGCGCTAGTCTCTCTTCTCATCACTGCAGCTGAGAAATATCATTAGCATCACACACAAAGGGCCTGGTTTTCATGCTCCATGTGGTGTCAGTGGCAATTTTCCAGGGCATTTCAATAGGGCAGAATGAGACCTGCCTTCACACCCAAACGTTCACCCCAGAGACTTCACTTTTTGGCAGCTGACAGGTGAATGCAGCGTTGCTGGTTCTCATGGTTTTGCATTGAATTTAGGAGCACAAAGTCCCTGTTTCCAGAATCATGCAATTATCCAAGTACATATTCAGCACTTGTTATCTTTCATTTTAGTCTCTATGAGCAGCAACTAAAGCTTAAAAATATGGCTATGTGCTTCAGGGAAGGTCAAAGAGCTAATCATTTAAGTGGATTGCACTTAAACTAAAAGAAACAGATCTCATGTTTCTAAGGCTGCCTCAATTTCTGAAAGGTTCCCTCCTGAGGTATGAAAACTTAGAACTGTAGAATCACTAGGGTTGGAAAAGACCTCTAAGATCATTCAGTTCAACCACCCATCAACCACCAATATTGCCCACTAACCCTGCCCCCAAGACATGGTGTTGCCAGTACTGTTAATGCATGATGTCGGAGAGAAACCCACAGCCCCTTTGCAAACCACGATGTCCTAGTAGACAACACAACAGACTCTTACGTTCCATTCAAAGCCCCCAACGGCAAGACCCCCAGCTGCTCCAGTGCCCGCCAGGCCAACGAGTAAGCCACTGCCCACATTGCTGGACATCAGTGATGCTCCAATCTGAAACACATGGCACGGGCACACAAAATCAAATCACCATGTGGAACTTCTGTACCAGCCCCAGTACTTCTCCCGGTACTCCCTTTCCCCAGGATGTTTATCTCCTTACAGGTAGGCACCTGGGTGTTAATGGACAGTTGGGTTTTCCCCCCTCAGAATCACGGCTCACTTTGGCAATGGTTTTCCTGTGGTAAGCATCTGCTTTACAGGAAATGGGTGGTTGAGGGAAGCTGTTGGCAGCCACTTAGTGTCTATGAAATGTGATGGATTTCTTAATTCCCTTGGTACACAGCTGGCAATGTGAAGCCTTTCTGACCCTTTGGGATCTACTCTCCACAGCTTGCAGACATCCTGGCCTCTTTTAGTCTTGCACACAGCATGCATGTGGTGGTTTGTACAGCCATGAGGACTCTGTTGAAGCTCATTCTAAGGTAGGATATCCTTGAACTGTAGCCAGATTGATGTTGGAAATATGCTGGCTTTCTATTGTTTACTGTGCTAACGCAGGTTCAAAGATATTCAGCTCCACGTTATGGAATGTGCTAATTCCTCAGGTTAATTTTAACACTGTCCCTACCACGGCTCATTGACACTCCAATTGGAAGAAAGCAAACTCCAAGGTGATTTAAACAAGGCAGACTTAATTAGCAGCCTTCTTTGGCATATAGCCTCTCTTTCTTCTGTACACCAATGCCAAATCTCTCAGGGTCAAATGAGAAGCGATGCTAGGGACAAGCTGAGCTTGTTTCTTTCCAGATGAAGTTTGCTTTTAGCTACATCTTCTGTGAGGAGACTTTCTCTCCCAAGTACTGCTAAACTGAAACAAAGGATGATGGAATTTGATCTGCTTCTCATCCTTGAGCAAGGTAAAACATTAATATGGCATGAACACCCACAATGGATCCTGCCAGCAGCTCTACCTACTTGTCTAAGAAAACTACTGATTAGAGAGCAGGCTGCTGCAACCTGAATTTGCTACATGGGTAGCAATTGGTGCTCTCAAGAAATGTAAGCACTTTTTGTGACATCTACATCAGATACAAACATACAGAAGGTGATGTATTACACCGGAGCAGCAGTGTAACACTGGGGCTTCTTTGAGGCTAACGCACAGCAGAAATATGTCGCCCCTGTAAAAAGAGTACATGTAAGCCAGTCATGTCCTCAAGGTGAAGGCCACGAGGAGCTGACCCTCGAAGAAGCACTGCAGAGTCGGCATCAGCTCTCTGAATGGACTAACACATTTGAAAACTGAACAGTATTTGAGGTTGTTATGGACCTAGGCTTCTAAGTCGAAAGTGCCAAGAGTCAGGCTGTACCCAACAGTCTGCGGCCACTTGCAGTTTGAGCCAAAAGAAATAAAGAAAAAAAGAAGGATGTCGTTAGGGGGAAAACATTCAACTTTTGTTTTGTTTTTTTTTTTTTATTTTTCCCCTCCTAATCAGGGAAAATCATCAAGTCAAGCTTTTTCATTTAAAGTCAGGTGGCCAAGGAAAAGCACAAAAATTCTTTTAAAAATAACTTGTCTTACAGACACGTATGTGTGTCCAATTTGTTTAGCCTAGTGGATTTATGGGCAATGCACATACAAAGCGAAAAAAGATTTAAAAAGCCACTGTTTTGGTTGAGAAGTGCATTCCGTTACCCACGACTCACTGGGGAGATATATGGCACTGGAGTTTGGCATTGGCTGAGAAGGATATTTATTCCTGTGGCGGTTTTATTCCTTTCAAACTTTAAATTATCTTTATATGTACCTTTCACTCTCAAGAAAAGATGCTTTCAATAGATCCTTTTTCTTCATAGTGAAGATTTATACTTTGGTGGTTTGAAGTTTATATCCCTTACATCGTTAGTCGATAATCTTGACTTTCCTCTAAATAGCAAGTGCTCAGATAGGCTTGGGCTTTGGGATTATTTTTACTTCAGTCTTTAAATGCTTCTTACTGGATAGTACATTGCTAGATTACCTAATGCTCTCTTGGCTTTGAGGACAATGGAATCTTTGGTGAGTTGGAGCCAAAGATTTTGAGCCCCAAACGGGCAGTCAGATTTCCTTCACATCCACCTGCATGGACAGTTTTATTGCTGATTTTTATCAGAGGAATTGGAAGTTGAGGAAAAAAATGAAGATCTGAACTGCCCTTTGGACCTGGTATCTTCAAACCACAGTCCATTGGCAAAGTTGCCTGGGGTGATTCCTTATGGATCCTTTTCACCTCAAGGCTATGTTCAGAAAGTGACTGGACAGGGTCTTTTCCTAGGTCTCATAAGATATAGAACTACTTTCAAACCATGAGAAACAAGGCAATGCATTTCACTTACAGGCCACCAGGTCATGGATCGTCCAGCAAGGAAGTAACCTCCAATGGTCCCCCGGCTTGCCCGTATCGATGACTGGAAACACAGGAAAAATGAAAGTGTTTTCCTCCATTCTCTCACCCTCAGGCCAGACCTAGTGCACATCCCAGCAGCCTAAAACATCCTTTAATATCTTCTGCCACCCTAGTCCTTCTCCCCTGATTGTTGCCAAATCAGCTAGCTTGCCTCGCTCAGAACAGTACTTTGTAGGTGGCTTTGTGGCAGGCTGAAGCATAGCAGCACTCAGACTAAATAGCAGCATTGCCACCAAGCTGGGAGAAGCTTGAAGTTTTGGCATCAGCATCAGCTTCTAGAATTGCTCAGAGCATCTGTTAAGTACGCCAGGCTTCAGCCATTGTTTCTGCCTTCTTCATGCAGATTTCTGGTAGCCTAGACTTGGAAAGAAGCCACTTTTACCTATTTAATGACTTCTTCTGGAATGTACTCAATGGGAATAAGAAAAACACTTCAGACAACCAGAACGCTGTAGATCTCTATAAAAGAGGCCTCCATAAAGCGACATGAATAAGTAATTGTTAATCTTTCCAAAGCTTCTAAAGTCTCATTTCAGCCTTCTCACCACTGACCCCAGCATTCCTCTTGCCTTGGTCTTATTCCTGTCCACCCTTTGGCATGAAACTACTTTGCAGCACAGGAGGTTTACGCCACCCCCAGAACAACCTCTAGGGGGTGACCCCATAGTGATCTGTATGTGAGGATGGGGCCTATGGATGTGTCACCTTCCAGACCTGCTTATTATAGCCTGGGATAATGGTGTGTGCAGAGGATGCCTTCTGCAGACAGACACATTTGTACCTAGAAATGGTCTGGAGAGAATCAAATGCTGCCCTAAGCAGAGATGAACCCATTCACCACAGGCACTCACCCATATTCCAACAGCGAGGACAAAGATGAAATACAAAACCACTACGACGATGTCTGCCACCCCAAAGACAGCTTTCGTCTCCCCTGGCAGCACGGGTGGCTCCATGGTGGCTGGGGTTGGCTGGCTCATGGCTGTGGGAGAACTAATGATTTTCTCCTTCACACTGGACTTTGGTGCACGTTCGCCTTCATCGCTTCCCTTGTAATAATTAACAGGGTGAAGAAGGTGTGAGCAGGGAGCCCCGTGCTGCAGAGACCCGCAGCTAGGTGAGCTCATGTGAATCAGTGTTTGCTGTGCAGATAACAACAGAGGAAGTGCAGGAGACAGATGAGCTTTTTGGCACGCATGTAGCCAGCAGCAAAGGAGTTAAGCTGCTTGCATGACAAGCAGAGCTGCTGCCAGATCCCCTGACTGGCTCCAGGAAGCTGCAGTGCAGCAGGAGCAGCAGCTGACCTGGGCTACAGGCAGGTGGGAGCTGGCTATGCCCCACTGCAGTGACAAACTGCAAACCAAACGGACCTAGAAGAACCCTGCTTAGACATGGCTGCTGGACACGGGCCCTCTCCTGGCAACCCCCAGTGCTTCATGCAGAATCATCTCCTTCCTCCCCCTATTTTCTCTGCTATCCACGGTTCCCTCCACCCCATGAAATATCAGACTTCTGCAGGCTTCGTTTGCTCTTGGTTGCATGAGAGGCATCAAAAACCTCTTTTTATTTCCCTCTTTCCCAGCATTTTCTGGCTATGTATTTGCTAATTAATTGCGCTGCTAATGGAAGGCCCCCTGTCCACCTCCACTCCTGAGCCTGAAGCTCTCTGGGAGCAGTTCCTCCCCATAGTCTCATTATCTGCAAGATGTTTTTCAAAACTGAAATATTTCAACAACCTGAAGTACAGTTACCAGAAATTAAGTATCTGGAAGCCAAAATTCCCCATTGCAAACAGGCAGCTCTTCACACACAGAGCTCATTTACACTCACCCACACACTTCCCTCTTAACATCGTGACACCCAAATGCAAGAAGACTGTAGCTTAATCTTGAAATGCATCAAATTCCTGCCCAAGAAGCACACAAGCCAGTTTCTCTGGTCTTCCCAAACCAGGAAGCCTGCTCTCTATGGGGAACACAACTCAAAGCCCTCAGCCAACCCAACCCCTTTCACCCCACCATTCCAAGGCGCCGAACCAGCAATGATTAATGCTTGAAAGCACTTTGAAGCACTTGAAAGCTTGCCCCACGAAAAGTAAGTCCACCTAACAAGACATTCCCGGCAGCTCTAAGGCATCACGAGCCTGCTGAACCAATAAGCATGACATTGGCTTCAACCTGAAGGACCCTTCAAGTGTTATTTCACTGACTACACCATCCCAAGCCATAGAGCTGACCCCACCGCTTGTGCAGCAAGGTAGGATTGCACTGGCTTCATTCTGTAAACAGAACATACCTTGTCAATGCCTATGTCCTTCTCTGCAGCTGGGCAGTCTGGTGGCCCTCCTGTCCCAGTCCTGCTGCTCTGCTCACAACTCCTCGGGGCTGGCCATGGAGGTGTGCTCCTCCCACAGCCCCCCAGGATATGGCCTGTGTCCCTGCCCACAGCCAATGGTATGACGCATGTTGGCACGATGTGACGCACTCCCTGACTCCTGTCCCCAGGTGAGGAGCGCGGTGCATAGCTCTGGTGGCCCAACCAGCAGGACAGTGCTCACCTGCTGCTCACCGTGCTCTTAAGTCAACAGTGGTGTCCATTCACCACCAGGAGATGTGGCACTCCCTGCCCTGGGAGACGATGGGTGGAGAGGGAACTCACGTGCCCAGGAAACAATAAATACTCAACACAGTGACAAATAGTGAAAGCTATTACAGCAGCAGAAGCTTGGCAGGTGCAATCAGGCAGGTCTTTTTGATTCCTGGGAAGGCAAATTCCTTTGCTCCCTCTCATCCCCAAAGGACATAGCAATGCACCTCAAATGCTCTGGGTGGCTGCAAAACTATCAAATTATCCTCCCCAACAGGCAGAACAGCTCAGAGCCTCCAGCAAAACCAAAATTTGCTTTCTCACAGCCAAGGGATGGGTTGGTTTCTTTCATCCCTGGGGTTTGTTGTGGCTGAGGAAGAGCCTGGCACATAGGACTGGGGTGAGCTGGTGGACATGGGGACAAGGCCTTGCCAGAGTGTCACCTGTAGCATAAACGTGTAAGTGGAAGTGACAGCTCTGCTCATAGGTGTAATGGGCGCAGAGAGCCAGCACAAAGGATACTGGCCTCCGTCCTCTACTCATTCCCCTCCTAAGAAACCTTCATCTCCCAAAAGGCTTTCCTGTTGGGTCTGGGGCTACCTTGTATGTCCCATCTCCTTGACCGGTGATGACCTTTTACCACCAAGCCCTGCACTCGCAGCCTCTTCCCACACCACAATAATATTCAGGCAAGGAGCAGAGCAGACTGCATAGGAGCAGCAATCCCCAAACCCCACTGTTCAAGCAGTACCTCAGAGCTGCAGCCCTTCTGGAGCACAGCACAGCAGCTCCATTAATGCTCTCTGCTCTCCGTGCAGCAGAAGTGACAGGACCTTCAGTGTCCTCTCATGAGGTCTGTTCCCTGACTCACATCACAGCAGCTGAGAATGAGCCCTTCAGGGATGGGAAATTGGAAGTGGCATTTCAAAGAGCGCAGCTGAAAATAATAACATATTTTTAAAAAAATAAAATAAAAAACCCCCCGAAAAGCAAGCGTTTCTGGGGCAAACGATGTTTGGTTAAGTGACAGGCAATTATTTTTGCAAATGTTAATGAATAAATGGACTTCCTCTTCATTATGAAGCTACTTCACAGTCGTCAGCAAACAGCTCCAATGACAATTAGTGAATTTCTAAATGGATGGAGAATATACACACAACAATGCAATAAGGGAAGACAATAGCCAAGCCTCTCCTCTTACCTCTCCTCATGGGTTTTTTTTCCTGCAGCAGGGATAGGAGAGGCATTCAGCTAACCAATATTTTCCTTCCAGCCGATATTCTTGGAAGGAATATCTCTCGAATTAAAGTCTTCCGTTTAATTTTGGTCTTATGTGATAGGGCTTTAAATACATATATTGCTTAAAGACAGCACTTCAGCTCAGGGAAACAGCCGAGGAGCAGAAGGGCAGTGGGAGAGGAGCAGACCCCGGGCAGCCAGGCAGTGCTACCACAGCTCTTTTCTTCCCTCTGCAGGCCACACTCTGATTTTCACTCCTGGTCTGCCCGGCGAGTCTGAAGCAAGTCTAGCACATCAGCTCTCCCTGCATTATCATTATGTCCATCCCACCAGGTAGGATTGAAGGTAACATCTGTCTGCTCCGACCTCAAGCAGGGTGCGTGTCCAACTGAACTGGGAATCTGCAGACCTCCAGTGACTGCTGGGAAACAAAGCTGAGAAGCCACAGGTGGAGCTTCAAGCTGCAGTTGCCCAGAAAAATAATTCTAGGACCAAGTAGACATAGGCTGGATAAAATATGTCATATTTACCAAGTGAGTTTTGTGACTAAGAGCCAGACTTTGAAAGATATTAGCAAGGGTAAAACATTAAGTGACAGAACAAGGACGCTTTAGATGAAGGATGTTGTTCTCCCTTTAATTTACTCCCCTGTACAGCCTTGTGAAGATCTCAGCAGAGCAAGTGTCCTTATTGATGGATACGCTACCCTTGTTAAGATGGGACAATACACTTATTTACAGCTTTCATCATTGTCACGGAGGCACAAAGCAAACAGATATAACTAATGAAGATTTAGCTATTACATAATGTCGTTGCCAACTCCGTGCAGAAGTCTGGGTAAGAGCCTTGGGAATAAATCATTTTTCTAAGAGTGCTTTTAATGAATTTAAGACACAAAGAGACCTGAGTGCAGTTTGTATTAGGACTCTGGGTATTACTTTTCTGGAAGGGTGGTTCAGGTTTGGAGTGCAAATGAAGTACGGTCTGAGGAACACTGAAGGAATGAAAGCCACACAGCCCCTGCAATGTGGGCTGTGAATTACAGCACTTGGGGTGATGCTGCACAGCGAAGCCATGCTGAGCTGCGGCCATTAGCTACCACCAGCAAAAAGGAGAAGCAAAAATAAGCAAGCAGGATAAATAGAGGAGCTCAAGGGAGTCCACCTCATTTCACCAGACTTCAGCCAAGGAGGATTGCAGGAGGAGGCGAGTTGTGCTGCCAAGCCCATCAAGCTCCCCAGCAAAGCAGGTAAGCCAATGCCTCCCAACCCCTGCCAAGGGTACGTGCGGTTGTGCTACAAGAACAACCAGTTTCCCTTGTTGTTCTCCTGCAATCTGCTGTTTGAGAAATCCTGAGGAACTTAAACTGATGGGGTAAAAGCTGGAGCTGGAGGTGGTGCACCATCACCTGGAAAGCTCCTGGCAGACAGGGGAAGAGGTGGGCTTATGCCCATCCCTGTTTCCTGGTGCAGCTTTGCACAATGCTATTCCAGATTACACCGTGAGGAACAAAGCAGCCTCCGCGGAATCATTCTGACATTTGCAAAATAAGCACTCCCTATGCACAACTAAAAAGTGATGCAATGCATTTAAACTGACACCAGGCAGCCCATTTCAAGAGAAAAGGCTCCATGACAAAACCACGGATGTCAACAGCCCGTGTGCTTTGGAAATGCAGATTCAGACAGGTATTGGCAGCTTTGATCCATCTCTGTATGGTGACTGTTTAGAAAATCCTTCTTCTTCAAGTCAGGGAGAAAATGGCAAAGAAGTATATCCTTCATTTTAGAGTTAGGAGCTGGAATAAGAACGTTCTCCCTTTTCACAGATCAGTCAATGTTTGGGGACTTGCTGGTTGGAGGCAAAGTGTGGCACAAACCTGCTTGTTTAGAAAGACTGAAGTTCAATGGGAGAATCAAAGGAAAGCTTAGTCCCAGCTGCTGCTTTGCCCCAGAGCTCTGCAGGCATTTTATTAAGGATGCATTCTCTTCCTTGAGGTCTTCTGGGCTCAGACAATTGTTGAGGGTGTGGGGCAGCAGCTCTTGCTCTGACCATTGGCCCATCAACGGGACTCACTGTTTTTCACACATGGGCTGTGTGAAAGACGCATTTCATGTCGCTTCTCTGCATTACGGACTCTCAGGAACTGGGAATGAAATCCACATCTTCTGAATCCAACTCCACAGTACAGGACCCTCCTTTTAACTGCAGTAAGAACCTGCTAGGAAGCCCGTTAACTTGTTTCTGCTTGGAGTATTTTTCACAGCAATCTGGACAGATATGTTACAACTATTTTTTTCCCTCCAGCTAAAAAGGAGAGTTTTTGAAAGATGCTGCATATCCTCTGACCAGTTGATACAATTGATGCCAAAAAGCTCTAAGGATAAAGTATATATATGAAGCAAATGCAGTCTTCAGAGTTACTATCCCTAAGGAAAAGAACCAGAGAGGGAGGCAGAGAGAAAATGGTTGCTGAAAGAATGAAAATAAAAATAAAAATATAAAAATCAAACTTAATGGTTTGTTACAGTTCACGGGGAACAAGGAAACAAAGTCTGGAGCTGAAGGAGTTGTCAGGCAGTGAGATAGGGTTACATTTCCTCCACACGGAGCCTGCAGCGCTGGCGTGATTAGGTGAAAGAACTTGGGAGTGCTACAGAGAGAGCCGCCATGCTCCCTGTCAACTTGCAAAAGCTAATCAGCATCCCAGAATGACAGCTCCCTCCAGGGCGAGATTTCTTAAAACAAAACTAAAATAAAATACAGAGAAGGAGTCTCTTCGGTTGAGTTTCAAACCTAGCTTCCCACCAACAAAACATTAGAGTGAAATAGAAAGACCATGACATTCTCCATCAACACCCTCAATGCTAATCTGCACCCTGATAATAATAATAATAATAATAACTTCTATAGCTCCTATGCGTTACTCAAGCAGCTTGTGTCCTGAGGAATATATCTGACTTGATAAACTACTGCCATCAACTTGCACAGCGTGATGAGATTTCACATGGGATGCTGCTGTTTTGTGATGCCCTGGAGAAGCTGAGGACAAGATGTGATAAAAATCCTCACGCAGAGCTGAATTTCTAGGAGATAGTTTTGAGTACATGGAAAGGGATTCTTCCAGTTTGGGAAGTTTGGGGAAAAAAAATTATGCCCTTATTCCTGGCCAAAGCATCAGAGGAGTTTTGCTACTGCAGACTCCAAGCCTTAAAAGTTCTTGAGTCGGGCACCAAAACTGGGAGATATCAGCTAAGATATCATGAGTATTTTTATTTTTTAACTTTTAGCAGAGACGCTCACTTGGTTGGATTTAGAAAAATCCTGCTTCTTCATGTCAGGGAAAAATGACAAAGAAGAATGACATCCATCATTTTAGTTAGGAGCTGGAACAGGGACGTTCTCCCTTTTGACAGCTCAATCAGCGTTTGGGGGCTCAGTGGTTTAACACTTCAGTTTTCCCCCTGTCAGTGGCTCTGACGGAGTCTTTCTCCTCTACACCACCATTTATTTTCACAAACCTTTTAAGAACTTCACAGTTCAAAACTTTTCATTCTCTACCACACTGGTTTGTGCTGACCGAGGCATCTACTAGCGCTGGGGCTGATGCTTAGAGGGACCAATACTCCCCTGCCACCTACTGTGATCCCCAGCAAACCTCTTCTGAGCTCCAGGGTATAAATGAGAGCCCTATGACTGTTCCACACACATGGGGAACCACATCACAGGGCCTGGAACCATCTGGGACTTCTATACACTGTTGACTGTATGTGGTAACCCAAAGTAGAAGGGTGACATATTGGGCCTGATGCAGAGGAGACCAATGCTTGCCTACAGGTCACACCATGGCTGGCCATCATGTTACATGATGCTGGTTGCCAGCCCAGCCTGAAATGCAAACAGCTCCACAAGCCCACCATTCATGCTGCAGGGGGCAATTGCTATTTATGCAATACATTTCAGACCACTCTAACTTGCATCTTCAGTGGTAAACATGCAGCAGAATAGCTCTGAAGCTGCTCAGCTAGATTATAAACAAGCAAACAAAATCACAAGTTAGGTTCTAGACAACAGCTTCGCTTTTTTGCTAGCTTGCTTTTTTGCACCTGAGTGATCACGAAACAGCAGAAACATATTTTAACAGATTGTTCCCCATCTTTTCCCCACCTCCTCAAGGCATGTTTAATATCTATCCAGAAAAAATATATATATATTAGTTTCCAATAAATCTTGCAATTTAATGCCATGCTAAAATCCTGCTTGCCCTTCAGCACTCTGCTGCAGCAATATCATTTCCCCTATGCACACCTTGCAAGAAGGCCTTTCGAGTTCAGGTGGCTCTGCGTCACCCCTCAGGCACTGCTGTGACCAGCATGGGATGACAGCAGCCCCTGGCCCCAGGGATGCTCAGCTTCGCACCAGCTGGGAAGCATCCAGCAGCAAAGTGTTGGCTGTTTGGCTCAGCACAGTTACCAGCAGATGGCAGCTGGAGATCACAGAGGTGCCACTCCACAGCAATAAGGAAAGAAATTTGGGTTTTCTCCAAACTGCAAATAAATCTTGTGATTACTGGGTGACATAGGTGTGGGCATGGCCTTGGAAATGAGATGGGATGCGGCCACCCCACTTTGCAAGCCCAGTTGATGTGGGGCAGCTGTGGGAGGTATCAGCTGCACCTGCTCAACCAGGGGGCCTTCCCCCCACATGCTGCCAGAGTCAGAGGTCGGCCCATTGCCTGCTGCACTGACCAATGTATTGACCCTCTGTCAGCAGTTCATGGTGGGCTGAGTTAATGCAGCTGCCTGGGGCATCCTCTCAGGCCAGGCAAGAGAATGCTTCATATCAAACTCTAGAAGAGATTATTTATTAGTACAAGATATCCCATATGTTACAGAAGTCCTGAGGGCAGGATCCATACCCACTTCCAGTATGAAAGGAAGAACTGAGCACCTGCGGGGCACCCAAAAGGTGCCCAAAGCAAAGCCATCTCACCTATCATCAGCCACCATGGTGAAAAGCAGATGCTGGGGTAGATCCTGCCTTCCAGCAGATACTGGCAGTAGTGTGTCAAGGTCTAGATGGCAGACATCACACAATATAAAATGATGTCTATCCAAACACACAAAGATCAGGCAGTGCGTCCCCACTAGGGTGACATTTGAGGAACCCACAGCACAGTCAAATCTGGGTCCATCTTCCTGAGAACCTTTTAACCCCCATGAGTGTCCTTCCTATCCCGGCTTCTTGCAGCCTTCCCCAAGCAGCAAAGACAGCTCACATGCAGAAAATTCTCTTGGCAAGGACAAAAGAAAAAAAAGGAAATATCCTTCCCTCCCTTACTCCCAAACACTAAAGCTTCAGTTCTACAGGAGCTAATGGGGCCAAAAAAGGAAGTGGACAGCACATCAAGTACTACCAGCCTAATCCAACCCCCAGTTTCTCATTTACCAATGTCAGCCTCTTTGGCTTTCATCTCTTTTTTTATCTGTGTTCTGTCTCTGCTTTGCCCCTTCTGGATGCTTCTGCTTTGATCTCTTGAACCTCTGTAATCCAGAGCCGAACCCATGATAGCTTTATAATGAAAAGTTTGTACATTTTTACTTTTGTGACACTATTTTTTTCCTTTCTTCTCTGAAACATCAAGCAGATTCTGTCTGTGTAGATAATAGAAGTTTTAGATGTCTAGCCTGAGCAAGTGCCCCTTTTACCATTTCCCGTAGACCCCTGGACCTCTGCATCCCTGTACTTCAGGGTTTTGTTTTCCTCTGTCATATCACAGTAGTAATACCCACTATGTAGACAAAGGGCTTCACCTGGTTTGTGTAGGTCTACAACAGCCCCAGAATTAACAGGGTCACACTGTGTGGCACTTTCTGCTCCAGGTTCCCAGGGTGCAAATCTGCAGAGACCCCACAGCAATGCTGCAGGGAATGAGCCACAGCTCGGCCTGGCCTCCACAAATGTCTCTAACCTATTGCTTTCTATCAGAGAAGACCAGTTTCTGCTGTATAAACTGAACGAGCCTATTCCCCCCTTTTTTTTTTTTATTTTGCATCTGGAACATCTGGATAGAGACAGTAGCCTGAGAAACTGGCTGAACTTCTTGATGCATTCAGCTGTCTAGCCTTATATTTGTCCTTTAAATAACTTGCCAAAAACACAAACAAGCCCAAAACAACAAATCAGCGGGAAAAAGAACCCAAACAAAACAAGGCAGACTTCCGTTTCCAGCCTTGCCCTTCTGCGGTGGCTGGCCTGAAGTAGTTTAATCTAAACCAGGCTTCAGCAATTGCTGGAGAAAGCAGTGTCCGTGGTGGGTATTTAGAGAATGGGGCTTGCCTGCCTTACACCATCCAGGGGTTTATTACCTGCTGAAAAAGCTTAATGTGCTTCAGGTGTTACGTGATGTCCAGATGCCGTGGCAGAAGCAGCTTGGAGAGTGCTGGTGATAGAATTGCTGCTGGGTGAACGCAGAGACATTAGTGCCGAAAGTGATACTCAGTCCCCACTCATCTATTCATACAAAAACATAGAATTGGCCATACCGGTTAAGGCCCAAGATCCATCCAATACTCTACAGCAGTCAACAGTAGTAGGCACTTCAGGAAGTCTATCAGAGCAGGGCAGGCACACTGCGACCGAGGGACGGTGATTTGTGGCCCTGGGATTTCCTGAGCCAGACATGGTGTCTTTGTATTTAATAGCCCCTGGTGAATTCAGCTTCCAGGAACTTGTCCAGCTACTTCTAAATCTTTTTGTACCTGTAGTTTCCTGTAAGATCATCTAGTGCAACTGTCAGCCCATCAGCACCATACTCACTAACCACGTCCCTCAGTGTTTGAAGCTGGGTATGTTTTCTGTCAGATGCCATTTAAGGTTCGACCTAGATGTAGGTGATATGTATGAAATTGATGGATGGATGGATGGATGGATGGATGGATGGATGGATGGATGAATGGATGGATGGATGGAGCCTGAAATAATGTTGCTGTTACATGCAGGAAATTTAACTGCTAGTAGGCCACAAGCAGGATGTGTTTTAGGAGCGAAGACACAGCTCCTCACCTGCCTGGCTGTTAGCAGATCACCAGTTGTGTTCTAAATTATGGAAAAAGTCAGTTTTCAAGGGTGAACAGGAACATAAAGATGCGAACAGTTTGTGTGCTAACGGAAGGACAGTATGGGAGAGAATGTGTCTGTCAGGTAGAAAATGGTGTGACTGAAGGCAGCAACCCTCATCAAGAAAGTGGAAATTGTCTTCCAACAGCTTTATGCCCACTTCAGGTAAGTAAAAGAGAGTAGCAGGCTGTGGGTTGCAAGCAAAGACTTGGAATCAGGTCTCTACAGTGGGTTAGAAACAATACCATATCCACTCTTACAGTATACGAAACAGCTGATTTCTCTGTGAGACAAACCTGGCAGACAATGCTTTCTCTTCCATTCAAGAATTATGAGCTTTCTGGCTAAAATCCACCAAGGGCCTTAGCAAGGTAGAATAGCATCTTTAAATTAAGCACTCAAGAAGTTCTTCCTATCAAAATCACTTGCATCATTTCCACTCCAATCAGGAACAGTAGTGGATGGGAATTGTTCAGAAAACTATGGCTCAGACACAGGGGATTTACAAATTATTCCAAAATCCACATATGGTAAAGGAGTCACAGTGCTTTATTTCCTCACCAACACCACTGATAGAGCAGAAGTGGGAATGTTTTCTGTTTATACTCCAATTTCCAGAATTGCTCAGCTTCCATGTAGGCAACAAAGTCATTGGCCAGATGTGGGAAGAGCCAGCAGAAGGGTTGGTGCTGAGCAATTGTATGTCACCCCTTCCTTGAATGAGAAATTCAAAGCCTTCTCAGCTGTCTGGCAGCCTTGTCTGAGGCTATTTATGGATCCAAAACAGGTTTGAAAGCTGCATGATTGACCTCAGGCACATGAGATAGACGGTCAGCACATTTTTGTGGGAAAGTGGAGTGCAATTCAAGATTCCTTGTAACTTTTTTTGTTCACCTGACATGCACGCTCCAAAGACAGTGAAAGATGAGAAAATAATATGAACTTGATAAATGACCAGAAGAAAGTTTCCAATCTGCAGTGGTTCCCATTACTCTTCTTATTCTTGGCATCAGCAGAGTTATGGCAATCTTTTCTCCCCCCTCCCCAAGCTCTACTCCCACTTAACTTTCTTCTTTTTTTTTTTTCCTGTCAAATTCACTGAGTGGCACCTGGGAACATTTTTACCAATGGGAAACTGTCTGAGCAAAGTTGTCTCTGTTCAAATACTTTTTCTTAAGGGACTGACGTGAATGACAATCATAGTCATAACACGGCTAAACCCTCTTTGTTTAACTTAATGCAATATAATAATCTAAGTGTTGCAACACAGCTCCTTGCTGTGACATCCTTTTTCCATTCGCTTAATTTTCACCCCAAATGCACACTGTTAATAAGCTGCTGAGAAAATACGGCTCTTGTGACAAAATCCAGAAACAGAGACCCTGTATGGCGTGTTAGATACACAACTCTTATTTGGACTGGCAAGTGGCACTTGCAGCGATCGGTATTGCAGAATAGATCCATTTTTCTTGCTGCCAAATGTGATGGACAGATGCAAAGGGAGGGTTGGAAATGTGGACGGGAATAAGGAGAGTGCAAAGAAAATAAAATCACTGACAGAAAGTAACATGTGAATTAGAAGAGACATGTAATTGCCAGCAGGGAAATGCAGGATGCGGGGTGCTTTGTCAACAGCCAATGTTGAAATAAATGTCACGCTGGCCATGAAAACTACAGGATTAAACTCCTCCTGGTGATTTATAATTTAAGAGAGAATAAGGCAGACAGACACCCAGTGACTGGGCTCAAAAGAAAAACTCCCATTGACTTTAGTGGGGTTTGGAGCTGGTCCAGAGTAGTAAAGGTTCAAATCTGATCTCTGGAGTGAATAAGTGTATAGCCACTGATTTTAATCAACAGAATCAGGCTCTTAATCAAAGTTTGTTTTACATTTCCTGCTTTTTTACTCATTTTGTAGCAAATCTGGAAGTCATATTTGTTTTTCGGGGGTTAGTGAAAGTAAATAAAGACTGCCATAAAATTTGTGACATCTTGAAATTAAAACACAGTGTAACTAAGGAATATAACCAAACATTTCCCTCTCGGTTTTCCCAACCAGCCCAACACTTTAGCAAAGCTTGAAATAAAATCCGTTTCTGTACAAGGAGCTCAGGACAAACTGTCCCAAACATTGCTGGGGAAGGGGGTTAGGCCCAAAGGATTTATCCCTTAAAAAGGAATGCAAGTCAATCCCACCAAGTAAAAGCTGCAAAATGTTATATAACTTACGTAAAACAGTGTACAAACAAAAAAGACATAGGACTATGTGGAAAACAGAAAATACAGTGCAAAGGCATAGGTTCCCAGGTGCTTATCCTTCCCATATACCTATAGCATCGTGTGATTTTTACTAGGAGTTTTCAAGCCGCAGTTGAAGAACATATAGGCTGGGCACCGAATACTGATGCCCAACATACAGAAGCAAGGACAGAATTAAAAACAACGGAAAATACCAACTTCTGCCACACAAGCCCTCTCTAAGAGTCTCAAGCATGTTTTAAATTAGTTAGGTGTTTGTGACAGTGATCAGCACCTCATTTCCTATGTAGAAAAGGCTGCCTCTGTAAGAGCAGATCTTTCCTAAATGCATAGAAAAGAGATAAATGCCATCAAGGCTTTCTGTCTTCTGGAAGTGACAACAACAGACAGATTTCAAATCATAAAAGCCTATGACCTTTTGTGGAAGAAATGCACTAATTTTCCTTTCATGCAATAATTAAAACTACTATTGTGCATCTTTTGATATGTGCTTAGTTTTCTGCAGCCTATTGACTGTAGATTTCTTCAGAATCTCTTATCTCTATGTGCTAACAACAAATAAACAAGTGATTAGAAGTTTGCAGTATTTCAGAAGTTACACCAGGCCTTGCCAAAAAGCTCCTGGGCAGTTCAAAGGGCTGTCTGAAGGGATTACAGCTCTCTCTTGTTAATGGGATCCCCTGCATAAGAGCCTAGTTCCATGCAACTGGGTCAGAGCTATGGGTTTGTGAGCAGAGTCCTTTCTAGAATTCAGGACAAAATCCTTCTCTGTAAAGTGTTCCTTTCACGGTTATGTTTCCTGCATAGAACAACAGACAAAAGTCTCTGGGGCAGAAACTTCTGGTGGACAAGAGCCAATACACGGAGCAGGTATTGTTCTGACCCAGAGACCATGGCTGTGATGATCAAGGAGAAGAATGACTAACACAGTGGGATAGCTAGAAATCACATAGCTGAGACGACAAGATGTCTTCATGCCAGGACTAGGAAAAGAAAGCTAAAGAAAGAAGGTGTGAGATTGGCCCTGCAGTTGAAATAGAAAGTCCTCATAGCAGTCACTATACAATGAAAATACTAGAAAAAACTTCTAGCAAAGATTTCTGCTTTGAAGAAGGTGGACACTTGTCCAAGTTCCTTGCTGTTGGAGATAAGAAGTCAACACACACAGCAGCAGCCTTACAGACCTTTAGGCCAAAGGACAAAATCACTCAGAAGAGTATGAGCAAGTTTGTCTGCAGATACCACAAGTGGAGACAAACAAGGATCACAAGGACAAATAAAATCTACGAGAAGCAATATCCAGAACTGTAGTGATGTCTGTCTCCGTGAGACTGTGATTAAATCACACATTAATTGCATTTTGTTTGACATTAAAAATACCTTTAGAGCAGCCTTTGTGTAACAGCGGCACTGTTGGAAAGAAAAGGTCCTGAAAAATGTCTTCATGCTTTTCTGTGCATGTGCATAAATATTAAACTGCTTTCCACCGCTGCACTCTGTGCTTGTTTGGATGTTGAACCTGGAACCTTCTCAAAGGTTTTGCATACGGATAATTCATGAGTTAAAGACCAAATTGAAATGCCATGTTACAACATGTAGAAATGTTAGACAAATATAATGACCATATTTTCCAGTTACCTAATACCCATTCAAAATATAAAACCTAAAAGAAAGGAATTGTTTTCATTGCTGTTAACCAGACAATATCACTCCAACTAAATATAGTATGTGATGAAACCAATTTAAATATTGTCCAAGTATTTAACACTGTAAATATTGGACTTAACACTCCATAAAAACAGGCTTTGATGATGCAGGCTGACAAAAGGAGACTAGTTAATTGCAGATTACATCATGGCTAGGACAGCATCACTGTTAGGACAGCCACGATAAATGTGAAGTGCAAAGGAAATCTAATAAAATAAAAACAGTCCCTGTTCAGTGTTCACCTTTATCAGCTTCTTTAACCTTTTCTTTGCAAAAATAAGTGGAATATGTGGTCCCAGATAAAAGAGTGTCCTGAACTCAGTGTGTTCTTGAAGCTTGCATTTAGGCTCTCATTCATACATTTTCCAAACCTGCATTTGACTTCAATATCTGTTTATGTTCCTTTCACTACAGTGGGACTTATGTGTACTTCTGAAATTTTCCCGTGGTGGGAAGCTTTCCTGTGTTAAGGTCTGAAGTCTGTTAAATCTACTGTAGTTTTTCCAAGATATAACTGCATGTTACTGCAAAGTGTGGCACTACTCTGTCAAAAGTGAGAAAAAAAAAAAT
Organism: Bambusicola thoracicus; assembly: GCA_002909625.1. NCBI lineage: Eukaryota > Metazoa > Chordata > Aves > Galliformes > Phasianidae > Bambusicola > Bambusicola thoracicus. The sequence continues at coordinate 3,921 of PPHD01005768.1, read as the reverse complement.
GTCTAAAGCTTTTGGTTATTGATAACTTAAGAGAATTTCTTAAATTCTGATCTCGGATAACTATGCTGTAAATAGAGACAATTTAATGGCATTTCCTTGTAAGGTCCCATCTGCTGTGGCAGCCATCTGAGAAAGTACCTCAGTGCGGAGTCAGGGATTCATTGCTGAAATCACTGAAGGTGATTTCAGTGGCTGATGCATAAGTAGCTGCCACCATGCTTTGGATATGAAGCTCACTCACGTGTCTCACAGAGTGTTGTTTCCCTCTTATTTCATGGATCTCCCTGCCCCCAAAACGTCCCCACACACAGACGCCTGCTCCATAAAACCTGAGTTCCTGTACTTAGAATCACAGTGTCATTAAGGTTGGAAAAGACCACTAAGATCATCTAGTCCAATCATCATCCCAGCAATCTTGCTATAACATCCTTCAGTGCGTAAAAAGCTAACAAGAAATGCTGATCTTGGAAACAGCCTAATGCTAACAAAAGGCACCGGAGACAAAAACTGGGGTTGTTTTTTTTGATCTTTGCCTCTCCTCCATGTTGGTTGCTCTATCTTGCCCTGTCTTGGACGTGGGATCGCCTGCAGCCATGGTCCACTTCAGCAAGTGGTGCTGAAGAGAGGCATGCTGCTGAGTTTGCAGCAGCAGAGAATGTGTTCCAAAGGCCAAGAGCAAGCTCGTCACAAGTGCAGGCAGGAGTGGGATGCAGGCACTCCTCCAGCTTTCCTCATTCCCACTGTATTTGTCTTCTTTAATTAACCCTGCACCACCTTACTGACCCAAAGACACGGCAACAGCACCATTGAGAACAGCAAGGATTAAGACATCCGCGTTATAGTGCCTCAGCCATGAGATCATAAATGCCCTTATGTTCTGTTTTGTTATGTTGAGTTGATAATGGAGAATGATAAAACTCCCACTTTCTCTCCGTATTCAAGTGAGCTAATGTGTCTGGGCTCATGAGATCCTGGCAGGCAGAGAGAAAGCAACAGAGCAAAGTCCCCAGTCTCGGATGTAATCAAATAATAAGGCTGTTTGAGGACATTGCTTGTTAACATATTAGCAGGTACCAGGGGTAAGTGTTTATTTAGTCCTGGTGTAAAAGCATGTCTAGAATGATTTATGCCGGAAGCTGTTTCACAGCAAACAGGCTGCTTTCATGAAAGCAGGTCAATCACCATCTCCCATCTGCCCTCATAAATCATATTCAGGTGCTAATGTAACCAAAAGGTTTGTATAATCCATACAATCAGCATGGAGGTCTGGGTGGATACAGTAATAGCCTGCCTCCGTAAATGCCTTCTGCCTCTAAAGGCTGATGTTGGGGGAGTCAAATGATGGCTTTAAAGACACAAGAAAATAAATAAACTGCCATGACGAGTAACAAAGTGTACATACAGTTTTCCAGCCACATTTTACATACACAGGAGTAACTTGCCACAGTCCAGCTCTGCTTCTTGGACTGTTTTTGCATCCAGATGCCTTCCATAAATATGCTCTAACACAAATTAGACCATGATTTTAATGTAACAATGACAGATACCAAAGCACAGCACCATAAACACAGATTGGCATTATGTGATCTCCACAGTTCTCAGTTACAGGTCAGTGTCATATTACTGACATCTTTCTTCATGATGGTGGAGTAGTCCTCTGGGAGATGACAGATCTGAAAGGACCTGCTGGACCTACATCCAAAGTACAATTACAACAAGCTCGTTTTGAAACTTGTTTCAGATCTTTTTTTTTATGCTGTTTTCTTCTTTATCCTCCCTGCTCTTGTTGCTCCTCTTCTTACAAGACTAGATTTCCCTCCTTCCCAGTTTACAGCCTGAACTTATTCTTCATGTCCTCTTGTCTGTGCCAACATTGTCTTCTGTTTTAAATAGTTCTTCTCTCCCACATGTACTTATCACTGGATATATTTCTAGCTTCATGAGGTTTGAGACAACCTCCACAAAAAGACATGATTAAGGACCTAATGACCTGTGTTCCACTGCCTTCAGACAAAAATCTTATAATTTTCATTCATATCAGTCAACAGTATCTTCTCTCTACCTTTAGTGGTTCATATCCACACAAGAGAAGACAGTTGATGATGTAGAATGATTTGGATTGGTTTTACAAGAATAAGTATTCTGGAGTAGCATCAGCAGCATGTACTTTCTGTTTAGAAAGTTGCAACTCTCTCTTTTGCTGTCACATTCATTGGGCAGCAACTTCATTCCCCTTGTTAGTGCTGTAAAAATGGCTCCAAAATATTATAGCAAAATATTCTTATTTGGGATAGTATGTTGTGAATATAAGTGGGAAATCTATTTGTTCAGAGGAATGTCATATTGTTTGCAGAACACATCTGAAAACCTACTGATGGACCACAACACCCAGACTGCAGGTAATGATCACACTGCCAGGGCTTCAATAGCTAACTGCTCTTCATTATTTGTGAATTATATTATGAAGCCAGAAAGTATTAGGAATTAACAAATCAACATAAAATGATACTGCACGGCACAAATAGCAAGTCATGCAAAAATCAACAGAGTTGATACAAGCAGATTGAAGGCAAAAATGTTGTAGAAACGTGGTATTTGGTGATGAGATGTGAATCTAGGAGTAGGAATATACAGTAAGAAAAAGCACATCTGTGAGTGGCAGTGCTAACTAAAATAGAGTATGGATTTCTGTCTTATTTAAGTTCCACCAAAGTGGAAAAGTGCCCTTTGTTGAGCCAAGTTACACAGCTATGTCAGCCGTGATCCTTGAAATGTGACTTCCCTCTCTTGTAAAGAGACAGTTCAGGTAGTAATTTTTAAGACTGGTTTCTGAACTATGCCATTCATAGAGATGCAGGATTCCAGTGAAGGAATGGAGAGTGGCATTTTCAGCTGTAATTCACCTAACCATGTTAGGTGAGATGAATGAACAGAGGTGTTACAATGACTTTAAGCAAGACACATTCTGTATAAAGTTAGAGAAAACAAATTTCACCCTCTTACCATGGAACTAAAAAAGAAGTTACTTGACTTCTAAAATGAAGACACTGCTCTCTAAATCCCTGGGACCTTATCTTCCTCCGGGTAAGAAGATGAACGTAGAGTAACATTTAACATAAATGAGAAGAGAAAGTAGATGGAAGCAGGATGTGATGCTGGGGACAGCAGAAATAATACCTCTTTGGTACCACTAAGCAGGATCGCAGGGATGATGGGAACATATCTTCCATGTCCTTGGAGAAGCCCCAGGTGAAGGATAAGAACTAGAGAGTAAATTGTCATTCATTCTCTTACTACAGCTTTGTTAGTACCCCAACATGGGGAAAAAAAATGAACAAACAAACAAAAAAACCCTGATGAGTGGTTAGCCAGGCAGAAGTATTTTTCAATCTATGATAGCACTCATTCATTAACCATAAATAATCTACACTTACTTGAGGGGTCCCTATCAAAGTCATGTGTACACTGCACAGAGCATTAGACTATCAAGGTATAAACTATTTAAAGCAGCCAGTGTTTGAATTGTCATTTTTTAAGTTTAACATAATGTTGTTTCAATATCTAAAGCCTCCTTCCCCATGCAGCAAAAATGCGAAACACATTGAGAGAAAATGTAAAACATACTAACTTGATTATTATGAGTGCTCTGGATTGTGTCACAATTCACTATTAATTTAGAACACATTCCAGTGGCTTCTCCCTTCCCTCTGCATTCTGGACCAATCTGTCAGAGAAATACAACACCAATTAAATAAAAAAATATATATGTGCATATATATATTTTAAAGCCTGCTGCTTGGAGGAAATGTTTTGGGTATGCAGTTTAGGGAGAGTTGTTTTCCATTAGCAACTTGAAATGATGGGCTGATTTTGATGGTCATTTGCATAATGAATTTCTTCTGGGCTTTAGGGACATCCACA
>PPHD01005767.1:5969-25758 GCA_002909625.1 Bambusicola thoracicus | reverse complement strand
CGGTGAGCAGAATCTTGGTCATTGCAACCAGAAGACATTTGTGAGAAATTATATCAATTTTTTATATTTGATAACACTATGCTACACATCCATGACATTTGTCTTGGCAACCATATTCAGTTTTTTAAGTAACAATTCTACATGTGTTCTTTTATTTTCTTTCAAATAGAGTAGAACTGTTGACTTCTCAAGAATTACATATTTTGCCCAATGGTTGGTTAGAATTCCTAATCTGTAGCTTGCTTCTTGCTGAAGATGTCGCTAATGGAGAATTTATGCTTGAATTTATGATGTATTTATGGAATGACTCATTGAATACAGTCTTTGTTGCTTTTTAATATGTTAAATTTCTGCAAAAGATGTCAGTGACATCTCTTAACTTCACAATGAGAGATGGTAGAATTTCCGTGTTAATGTAGATGAATAAAAAGTGATGTTGAGGTCCTTTGCAAAAAAGGCAAAGAAGTTGTTTGTGGCAAATTCTTTTCTTTGCTTCTTAACTGTAAAATTCTGCTGCTGTTTTTAAACTGTTTACTTTCAACATCATGAATTTCTTCAGGCCTTTTTTCTTTAACAAGGGGCTGGAGTTGATTTTTAATGACACTTAAAATTCATGGAAGTCAGCTTATTTATTTATTTATTTTTGTCAGTGGCTGTTGTTTTTGCTTTATTTGTTTATAACCTCATTGTGATTAATTTTTCCTTTAATTCTGTTTCTTGTCTGTGCCCAGATGCTGCAAGGGTGTCTGTAAAATCTTGCAACCAGCGAGAAGAGATTGAAATTTTAAAGTCAGAACTGTTCTTCCTACCCCCTGATGAATAAATGCCCTCTAGGGCTAAGCTACAATGCAGATCAGTAAAGGTGTAATGTGGTTACATGGGTGGAATTTGCTTTTTGTTTTCAGCGTGGCTTTGGAGAGCTAGCCTTTCGTCTTTTAATGTATTATGTTTGTGTGAATGAGTTCTTATGCTTTGCAATATGTTCTTACCATGAAGATCAAATCTAGCCAGTTCTTTTCATGGATGTGAATAAAAATCTAATTGGAATACTACCTTCATAATGTTGTCCTATGATCACAATGTTTGCATTTGATAAACAGAACGTATTTTTCAGACAATCTGGAAGATACTTCAAAAAAAGTATTTACTTGCGCATATTTTTTGAGAAGTTTGGACAGTGAATGATGCAGGAATGATTAAAAAAATCACGATCTTGCCCATTTATGTAGTCAGTATATATTTTGTGAGCACACCTTATTAACTGCCCATTTCAGACCTTTATTGGTGCTTTTTGGATAATTTGTTTAAACCATGCAGTACAGATTCCTTATTTTAGCACTGAGGCATACAAAGGCTTCTTTTAGCAGCCTTTAATTTTGTACTTATGTATGTGACATAGCCTGTGGCTGTGATCTCTACTGTGAATCTGCAGTTGTTTTGGGATGAAAGAAGAAGGCAGCTGGAAACTCAGTAGCTACATCTAGCTGTCTACCTAGAGAAGGCCTTGATTTCAAGTTTATCTAAACAAGCTCGACTAATCCCAACTATCTAGGGGGATCCACTGTCAAAACAAGCAGCATGGCCCTAAGGCAAACACAACCATACAGAAATGAAGGCTGGGACTTCCAATACTCCAATGACTGCATACTGGAGGCTTTTTTTTTTTCCTGAAAGAGTAAGAGAGGTGGAATTTGCATAATGCCTTTTCATTGGAAACTTTTGGAAAGCTGACAGAGGTCCAGCTTATAGCTCTGCAGCTACAATACGGAGTCTATAGGAGAATCCTTGAATGACCTAACCATATTGAAAGAAAAAATGAAAGCATCCAAGTATAGCCAAGTGAGTGTGGAAAAGAGGGCTGCTGCATTGTCTAACATCTGCTCTACTTCTCGTTAGTTTTGTTCTTTGGTATTCTATGTGGACTTTGGAGAAACCTAAGACAGCCTAACACGAATCCTATAATCTTCCTTCTGAATATTTATGTAGTGTGCCAGCCTCTAAGCTGTCCTTTGCATCTTCCTACTTCCCCCTCATTTTCATGCTCTCAAATGAGGCCAACATTTCAAAAGCTAAATAAATGTTTGTGAATGTTTATAAAAGATTTGCATAAATTTCTCCTTGTTTGACAAAGATCACTTTTTTCTTATGCCAGTTCTGAAATTTTTTTAAAGGTTTTGGTGCTTGTCTTGACAACAAAGTCCTGCCTCGGAGGACAATGATTGCTGATTAAGTGGGTATGCGGTAGCAGCTGAATAGAGCATTTGAGGCAATGTGTAAAAGAGCCAGTCATTTTAAGGCAGAATTATAATATTTAACAAATGATGGATATACTTAACTCCATATTTTGATGCAAGTTACCTGTGCAACCGGCTTACAGGATAAGGAGTATGATTATTTTTTCAAACCTAATTTTTCCTAAGTGTTGAAAGGAAAATATTCCCTATCTTTAATTGCTAGATGTTTACAGTTCTAATTATCTGATATTGACGTTTCTTATCTGTACCAATAGTTCAGTGTTCATGCACATAATTGGTGTTGATTTTAATGCTTGTTTATACAGTTTTTCAGTTCTTCATGATTTGAGTGAAACAATTCTTATCAGAACAGCCGTAGATTTTCATTTTTCAACAGAGCGTGTTAGCTGAAATCCAATTGCCTCAGAATAAAACTGAATCTCAGTTTAGTTGGAGGAATTTTAAAGGCCTTTACTCAAGACCTGTCTTTGCAAAATTGCTTAAGTATTTAGTTCAGCTTTACTTTCAGCTTTTTTCTACCAAAAAACAAGTAATAGTCATTTTTGTTCTTTTGTTCTATTAGTGGAGAGGTTGAAGTTGTCATTAAGGCAAAAACTAGAGCTACTTCTCTGACACAGTTTTTATCACATCTGCTAGGCCTGTGTCCCAGGAGGAGCTGTGCAGAGCAGTGAATTCAGCATAGGCCCATTATCTGCTGTTTTTGCGTATGTTGTAAAAGGAGTGAGACCTCAGGGAGGCTTGGAGCCTCCTCCCGTGTAATGTCCAAATCAGATTTGAAGGACTGGTGGCAGGAAAGCTTTGGCCTTGGGGTGTGAATTCTAAGAAACAGAGTCACAATTAGGTTTAAAAAATTCAGGGATTTTGAGCTTTATCGTGAAATACGTTTTTAGTAAAGCAATGAGAAAAGTTTCCCATCTGTGCACATATTTTCTATGTTTAAAATATTTAGATGATAGCAGGCCTCAATATACTTTGGGAATGTTATTCATTTCTTGCAATTAATCTTGTGGTGATTGTGTCTGCGTGTGTTTGTTTTAAACAGCATTTTCCTGAGGTCAGTGAAATGGTGCCATTTCATATTGAGTATCATTTCACTCCCGACCTCCGTAAGGGAAGAAGTGATTTGTGTAGGAAAAAAGCCCTCCTCTAGTTCAAGCTTTGTAATTACTCAGAAAGAGCTACTTGAATTGTGGAACACTAAACAAATGGATGGACTGGTCCTGGACGGTTGTGCTGACATATAAAGAGCGCTAAAATAGTAGAGAGAAAACTAAGTTGAGACAATATAATTGTAAATGATGCACCTGTTCTCTTTTAAAGTGGAAGAGCTTTCTAAAGAAGTGATTAAAATTGATTCCCAATATATTTTGGCGATTATGCTGTCTGTTCATCTGCTATATTAGCAGATGAAACTGCTAATGTTTAGCACCACTGCGAGATGTAAAATGATATCGTTAAAAGCAGTGCAAGATGAAATTTGATGCAAATGTTTTCCAAGCCAAAGTTTTCTTCTTTTTAGAATGTGTGTTGTCAGTTCTGGGAAAGAATGGATTTTTTTTAAATGGAGAAAAATTGTACTTTTATGTTTATTGTTCTTTGCTTTCCGTGATCTGATACCATGCAAAAATCAGAGCTCTTTGCTGTGATGCAGCCTCTCCATGCAGGATACCTTACTTTAATTTGAGAATTCATTTTATAAAGCTGTTTGAATGCTTCTGAATGTTGAGTACATAATTACACAGCATGATTACATAATTGATGAGAATAATCTTTAATAATAACTTTAGGACAATTGATATAACCCAACGTTACTAATAAATGCAAATTAATGTCTGAACCTTCAGAAGACGATTTACAGATCCCTGATCGTTACTCATTGTTGTCTTTGTTAGTGGATGAATTTTTTTTGTTCTAGTATTACTTTCTTAGATGCGTGTTCTTTCAACAAAATGCTGATGCAAGACTACGTTTTCCTGGTCATTGTAAGTAGCTGCTTTGTAAAGTGTTGTTTAAGGTAGTAGCAGCACTTGTTACTGAGGTGCTTCTTATTGATGTGCATAAAGATGTTTCCTTTCCTAGGAACACAAATATGAAATTCTGACCAGCTCTGCATAGCAAACAAGGTTTATGTTGTTGTAGGTTTTGTACATTTCCTTTCAATGTTCTGTGCATGGAGTTGTTGCTAGTTTTAAGTTGGTTATTTGGGTGCACTGACATCTGTTTAGAGTTCTTAATCCTGTTGTTCCATTGCAGTGGGTGATGTAAATAATTCTTAGCTTAAAATTATGCAAACAGATGATTTAAATTGGAAAGCGGTTTACAGTTTTGTGGTAATAAGGTAGATTAAAGAATGATTCAAATCTAAAAATACTTGAATAATGTTTTACTTAATGTCTTAGCACTCCGATGTTGTATTAACATTTTTAATATTAACATTAATCAAACATTAACATGTTCAAATTTGATTTTGTTTCTGAGCAGAAATAATAAATACACAAAACCTTTAAATGGTGAATTTCTCTTTTAGTACCTCATTCCACTTCATGGTAGCTTGCAGTTTCTGAAAGTAAGTTGCTTTGTTCTGTAGCTGTCAGCTGAAATAGCTCCCACAAAAGCATCTGCAGCTCAGGCCCAGGCAGAGCTCCATGTCCCCGATGAAGGCCACTCAGTGCTTCTGCAGCCCCTCAGTACCCCTCCCTGCTCTCAGAGCTCCTTCTTCCCTCCTCAGCCTGGTGAGGTCTTCCTGCAGCTTTTTGGGTGGCCCTCCATGCAAACTGGATGCTTTTCATGCTGGTTTTGTGGATTCTGGTGTTATTTCTGGCTGCAGAAGACAAAGACCGCTTTCATTTTCCACTCTTTCTGTCCAGTGTCTTGCTTTTAACAACCCAATTTGTACTTCCTCTGGAAGTCGAGAATATAAACCAGTATTTATCTCTTTCATCACCGAGTCATGTCTTCTCTCCATGCCAAAGCCCAACTTATTTGCAGTGCTCCATTGTCTCACAGTGTTTGAATTTCTGTCCCATAAAAATGCATGTACTTCATGAAGTTGCTTTTTTGCGTGACTTTCCATCAGCTAAAGGTCTTGTCTGTGTTATGGATGGTTTGTTCAACTTCAACATGTTTATTCTCAGGTTTCCAAACAGGTTTTCCAAACGCAGATTTCTCTGTTGTCCACAGTACTTGTCAGCAATGCTCATTTGAACAAGAGTGGTAAAGCAGGCCTGGGTGTATGAGAGGCTCTGAAGTTGTTCCATTGGCTTGAAAGTGAAAACAGTGAGAGGTTTAAAAGTAAGCTGTAAGATACAGCTTGTGTCTTAAATTTGCAATTAAATATGCAAATTTTTTTTCAGCGATGTTGAGCTTTCTGTACTATTTCTCCTTGCTAGAGATAATTCAGGATGTAAGCCAAGTGGTATTCAGCAGCCTTTTCCGTGTGCTTTAAAAGTGTATCTTGTGTGAAGAGAGAAAGAAATCGTTTCAGACTGCCTTACCTCAATAAATTGCTGTGTGACACAAAAGGGCTGAACACTCTCTTCCTGGCTCATTTATTTTGAAAACTTTGCTACTGAAACCAAACTTAATCAATGAGCTCTGTGTTGTCTCCGATAAGTTATGTACTGGCTTTATTGATTGGGAAGGATTTTAGAAAACCCATGTGGGGTTTATAATGTCAGCAGTGTTTTGATTATGAAAAGAGTTGGAACCTGGGGACACGGAACCAGGTGGTGTATGTCCTAAAGCCACTGGTGACACGGCTGGGCTGAATCCCTCAGGGGACGCAGTTCATGCCCTGCACTTTAACTGTGTTGGCTGCCTGCTATAGATGCACTTTTTGCTCATTAAAATGTTAAAAATCAAACTGCATGTAAGAAGATTTGTGAAAATATAAACTTGGGGATTGATCCAGAAAACTGGCATGTGATACCCTAGAGACGTGGGTTTCAGCTACTGGGTAATTTACGCTTATCAGCTCTGTGTCCTGGATTGTATTGTTTTGTTTTCTTTTCAGATGTTTTGTTTTAGAGGCATTTTGTAGGTTTTCCTTTGAAAAAATAGGCATAAGGGAATAAAATAAGAAAAAAGTCCATAGATACTCCCCTTATCTATCATGTCATGTAAAAACATAAAATGGATTATAAGATGCTGGCGTGGAGGAGTTCTAGGTTTTGTTTTACAGTGGTTTTTTGTTTGTTTGTTTGGAGTCTTAAAGAGAGAATGATTTTTTTCCGAGGCTGTAAGTAACCAATCGCCTGAAGTTACATTTTATGAAGGGATTGCTAAGCTTTGGAACTGAACTGTACTTAATTGGAAAAAAAAAAGGCATATTTACATTAATAAGCCTGCTATTTGAGCAAGAATAGCATAGGACTCTAGTAATTGTATGTCTTACATGCAAAAGATCGCATTTTTGCTACTTAGAACCTAATTCTGTGTGTGATTTTTAATAGTTAAAGTTTAGAGCAAAGTCTGCGATTAACCTGTATTAGTCCCAGTTGTCCAGTTGTAAGACAACACAGATAGGTATTGGTACATAATGAGTGGCAGATTTTGTCCAGTAACGTAAAAACTATGCTATAATATCATTGCAAAGTCTTTCTTTGAAAGACAAGGCAGTGTATAGTGATATAAATTCGCTGTATCGTCTCTTAATCACACTTTCTGTTTTTAGGAAGCTATAAAAATTAGGAGAAGTGGAAAGAAAGTTTTGAGTGATATAGTATATTGTCCTCCAGTAACACGATGCTGATGAGATGCTAACATAGAATCATGTTTTCTCAAATGAGTGTTCATACTGGCAGTTACAGTAAACATTCAAATCTTTATCAAAATAATGGAGAGTATGCTCTACTTTTATGTTATTGATGATTTGTTACCTTTTAACAATTGTATTTCAGAATTGTATGTAGCTGCTACATACAGTGAAGTCAGTAAATACATAGATAGTCACTTTACTCTCCTGCAGTCATAATTTCAATTGTTTTACAATTCCGACTTCTTTTTTTCTATTTTGTGGTTTGAGCTTTCAGCAATGGGTAAAGGACAAATGTGGAATAACATAGATTTGTCAAGGTGCAGTTTTTGTGCATAAGCAATTGGAGTTGTGCAGGAGACTGTCAGACCTTGTGGAAGTCAGTGAGACTGCACAAGGATGAATCCCATCATGTTAATGAGATCTTTACTATCAAGGCTTTTTGTATGAAAATGCATATTTCTGCAGACTACTCTGAGACCTGTATAGTTGCTTCACAGGTTTCCTCTGTTAACATTGAGAGAAGGATTTTTTCATTGCTTTACATGCCATCCTTCAACAGATTCTTTCTTGTTCTTTAAAAACAGAAGGTTGTTAAATAATCTATCAATAAACTGTCAAGAAGTCAAAGTTTCCATATCTGTTTCTGCCTGAAATCTTAAGAACTTGCTGCATTTTAGTTGTCAGGAGACCTCCGAAGAATAGTTCTGGAGCAGTTGAGCTTGAAACCATTGCTAAGAATGGGCTGTGCTTGTTTGAATTATGTAGGAGGAAGATGTTCTTGCAAGAGAGTCAATATGCTTTCCACTTCATTGAATAGGTTATTAGATTGATGTAGTTTATTTGTTGAATGATGACATTGGCTTTAGAAATAAATGAAGCGAGAAGCATCAATTTAGTTATTGGTGATAATTTATTAGTATAGGCCAGAAAAGTGTTGAATTTATCAGGTTTGCCATCTAGTCAGGTTGATCTTGTAGCTGAAATCAGAAATATATATGATGTTACAGGTCTGAGGTATTTCACTCTGAAGGAGAGTGGACAATGAATTGACTGTCAGTAGATCTGCAATCAGTGTTGACCTTTATAGTAGATATTTTAATATAAAGTTTGAATATTGTAGAAAGGTAAGGTGTAAACAGATTACTTCTCTGAAGGCAGAAAACTGTTTTGGTACATGTATTTTTTTGCTTCTTTAATGACTATTCATTTTAAGGTGTGCAGTAGAAGGTGATTTATTAAAATATTAATAATGTTTTCAGTTTTCACAGTCATGCTTTTTATTTGAGATCATACGTATATTGAAAAGTTCTCTGTGTGCGGTGCTGTTTTGCAACATTTAGAAAATGGTTTGTAGTTTAAACAGTTTGTATTTATTTTAATATACGTTATTTTAATTGGTTTTGTAGCACTCACATTTTCTTTCTAATAACAGTAGGCAGTGTTAAACATTCCTGCTAGGAGACCTATTGGCTCTATCTTTTGTTATTTATCTTGCCGATGTTGGGAAGTATTCTCTAATCCCCCAGACCTCTGTTCCTAGGTAACAGTCAAAAGCTGTGCCAGCAGAAGTGGTCCTGCCAGGCCAAACCCATGTGGGTTGGTGTTATTCACTATGATCCATATGGTCAGGGTAGAGATTGTCCCTAGAGAAGTGTTAACATTCAACAACCCAACCTCCTCCTACCCTTTGGAGAATTGCTGGATGGCTCCTGCTGCCTGCCCATGTGTGAATCTTGATTAATTTTTCATTTTTAATGAAGTTTGATCATGTTTATTATTTCACATGATTGACTGCCTGGTACTCTTTCCATGTAATTGATAAAGCCCATATTTCTTCATCTGTCTCGTCTTTCTTTAGGGCAAAGTTGTGAAATTGTGTGATGTGGTTAATATTAGATTTATTGGTCCCATTAGATGTATGAATTATCTCTCTCTCTTTTTTTTTTTCTTTCCACAGGAAGTTCTACAGACTTTGACCAAGTTTTGTTTCCCCTTCTATGTGGACAGGTAGGATTAGATTTTCAAACTTGACAAGAAAACAAACTTCTCAATAAAACCACTGCAGAAAGTAAAAACAATACTGTTCTTAATGTTCTGTCTGCTTGACTGTGATTTAAAGCACCAAAGTGCAAATTCTAGTCTCAGAATCCCTTTGTCCTGGAGTTTTTATGGACAAATATGCATGTTAATGTCAGAACTTGCTTACATCTGAATTGTATTTCTCATTTGCCAAAATTTGGGAAGAATAATAAAATGCTTTACATTTCAAGGCCTCGATCTTAGCTGGAATGCTGATGCCATCCTTGTGACTTCTTAATTCTGGTTCTGATTTTTTGGAAAGGTTGCAGTCTACTTTCTCATGGACAAGAGGAGAACTGTAGTTGCCGGAGAATATTTAGTTCTTGTGATTTAGGAATTGGGAGAAATTTTTCAGCTCTTTAGGTGTTTAGTTCTTACTGTGAGTTGGGTCTGATGATTTCATGGTGAGAACAAGCATTCAGATTTTGAAAGGGATTTTGCTGCTTGTGCCATGTAGCAGCAGCATTTCGTTGGTTAGAATCACGTCTGAGGCCCACTACGTGGTAATTTGGAGTTGGAGGAAGCTGAAAGCTCGAACAGATCGTGCAGGTGATAATGTTCTCTCAGCCTTCTGGGCAGTTCCTGCAGGTCAGGGTTGGGAGACGCTGGGAAGGCACTGCTGGCTACAGCTGACATTGCCAACACCTCTGCTGTACCTGATTTGTACATAAAAAGAGAATTTGAATATCCTGGACTGTCAGCAAGATCTTCTTAACTAATGCTTGTTGACTTGGGTGATCTCTGAAGGCCACAAATTCTCCTGCTTATTTGGAATCACTTTTTGCTGATCTTTTTCCCTTGCTTAAGGGAGGGGATTGGGGAAGCAGATGTATATATTTTTCTCATGTGCATGTTTAAGGTTGCTCCCTTTATACTGTGGACGCATTTATAGTTACAGCATATAGTTTTATTGTAGCTGGGGTTTCGTTATTGTTTTCTCCATTTTTTTTCCCCCAGCAATACAACATTTCTGAAAGATAGAAACATTGAGAACCCATATGGGGTGCACATGAGAACATAGTGAAAAGTAAGTTTCATTTCTGGATTCAGCTTTTTGACTGAGCATCACAGAATGACACAGAAAAGGGAGCCATTCTGAAAACTAAGAAGGGTTTGTGGCCTGTGGGGTATACCTAAAATTTAAATTAAAAGGTGTTGTAAGTTGCACCTGAAAGAGATGTGTGCTGCATCTCTTATTGATATACAAATAAATAAGTGCACACGTTTATTTATGAGTGTGCACTTGCAAGTGTATAAACTGTTGCTGTTGTCCTTTGTGATGTAAATTTGGCTTAGGTTTGAACTGTGTGTGGGAACTAAGGAACTAACCTGCATGTTGCAGCAACAGTCTCCTATCACTGCACATGAATTTAGTGGGACCATGGCAAAGAGAACAGTGCAGTGCGTCTTAATTGAAAAGTTTTCTTCAGCTTTTCGGATTTAGAACCACTTGAATACCTGTTCATAGAGACTTTATCTGGAACTCAGCAAGTGACAAATGTACAGTAATTGATCTCTTTTTATTAACTGTTAATCACTGAGTATTTCTTTATGCACTTCTTATACTGCATTTAAAATCAAGTTATTCAGAGTAGTGAGCAGGTAGCCGCATAATGAAGTTATCTCAGATAGTGCTTTAATATTCTCCTCAGTCTTCTCAGTAAACCGTTTTCCTGCTCTAAGACAGAAATAAAGTGCTTCTGGAAGAAATACTTTCTTCATCTATATGTCTGGAATGTCCTTATCAGCTGTGACTTACGGAGTTGACTTGTACTCTAGCGATTTTAACCCTCTCTGTGTGCTTCAAAAGTAGGATGTTGGATCAGGTCTACAATTACTGTAATTCTTAGTCCTATGCTGATTTTTTTTTTAAATATATATTTATTCTTTCTAAACAAAAGAACAGAGAAACACCAAAACATTTTTCAGGATAGGCATTCCAAATATTTGGGTACTGGTTCCAGTTAAGTAGATGGCCTTGTTTCAAGCTGTGACAGTTTTAGAACTGGAATTTCTATGTTATGTTGAGATTTTAAAAGTTCTTATTATAATGGTGGAGTTACTAGGTGGTTGTTCAAATGACGTAGGAACATGGATTGGAATTATTCTGTTGGAATAATAGTCTGTGTAGGACATTTCTTCTGGAAAAACAATATGAATGAAGAGGTTCTGGTGGAAATGGTCATACATGCTTCACTACTGAGCAAGAGAGACTACTTTTCCTTTCACCAACTCAGAGCCCAAAGTAGTGTGAGATCCTCCAACAAGGTCTTGTAAAAATCCTACGGTTAGAGTGAGCATAAGGAAAGACATCTTTAGCCACGATAATGAATAGGTTATTTTACACTATAAAAAACTAACAACTGAAAGTTGAGCAAGGCCTTCTAGGCATGTTTATTTTCTGTGAATCACATAAATGCAAAAATCTTTAGGTTTGCTGGGAAGGAACTTACCAACTTGTTGCAATTGCATGATAAACAAGCTTCTCCCTGCTGCGAGTGAAGCATGCTTTTTTTCCCTTGTTCCATAATTTTAATTGTCAGCTAGAATGCTTTTCTTGCACACACTCTGCTCTTGGCCTTGTTAAAATTAAGCATATAATCCCCTTCTAAAACACCACAGTAAAATCACCATAGTAACATTACATCCAAGCTTTACAGATAAAACTTAACACCAGTAAGGGATTTTTTTGGTATACCCTACCAGCTCAGTGTGGTTTATGGAAATGGCTGTTCTGTTGACAGTTAGAATTCTGTAGGATATTAGTACTTATGCTGTCTAATTCTCAGGCTACTGAAATGCTCTTAAGTGTCTTTCTTTTTGTCCTTCTGTGAATATGGAGCACTTAGTGCTGAATGGATCCAGCTTTTCTTTATGAAACTCTACTTTTCTTTATTTTCTCTAGATATTTACTTGTTTTTAGGGCTCATTACTATGATAGTTAAACAGCATGACATTTTATTCTGTTTTTCTTGTTGATGTTGTTGTTATTGAGTTGTAAAGATGCACATGTAAATTCTATTCATATTTCTTAGTTATCACTGAAAAGTCAACCTGAAGTAAGTGCTAATTTCATATCATTATGAGATATCAAATTGAAAATCTAAAAAGTCTGCTAATAATTTTATTAGTCACAGCTTCCCCACTGAAAGTCAGCATTTGTGTTAAGTAGTACACTTACATCTCTACAGTATAACTGCATCACAGTAAAGTGGTAGGAGGATTGGCTTGGTTTATGTGGAATTTACCGTCCGTAGCATATTTGAAAGCTCTGACTTGAAGTTAGCTCAGCATTAAGTTTTTCCTTTTTATTTTCTTTATTTTCAGCCATGCAGTTAGCCAAGTTGGACAGAACTTTACATTTGTCCTTACAGACATTGACAGCAAACAGAGGTTTGGGTTTTGTCGCTTATCTTCTGGGGCCAAAAGCTGCTTCTGTATCTTAAGGTAAGTCTGTGGTTTAGTTTTTGGCAGACAGGAAAACGGTGTTTGACTTTGCATTGTTATATTGCAATTATAATTTCCAGCTGTTCAAAATTATTCTCCTATCTGGTCCTCAAAGTCACTGTTCTTTTGCAGAGGTGCTGCAAGATATATTGCACTTTGAGTTCTTCTGTAGATAACTGTATTTGTTTGTAGTCAATTTTCTTGAATTAGCAGTATAGAGGGGAAAAAAAAAATCGATGTTTCTTTGCAGTAATTTGACCTTGCATAATGGCAGATGTTATCTTTCACTGTCAGAAATGATCTTATTAAGACGTTTTGTGGACATCTGTATATGCAGGTTTTATTAACGATGCATCTGCTGGTAGCTGAGGAAATATCTTCAGAGCTGATGCTGTCCACATCCTGAAAGCTTGCGGGTATGAGCTTTATGTTGTCCTGTTGAGGGTTTTGTAGCGTTTGCCATATACAGATGGATGATTGAAGGTGGGAACAACACATTTCGCATAGTACAGACTAAGAAGTTCTAGCCAAGTATTTATGATCACCTCCTGTGGACATGTTGAAATAGTCTGTGATTTTTATTTACATTTTCCGCAAGAATCGATGCAGGTACAGTCAGGTTTCATATCTACCAATATGTTAATTCCATAAAAAAATTCTATGGAAACAAAGAGTTCTACATGCTACCCTACCTTTGTTTTCATTTATTTATTTTAAAAATAAGTTTATTGATGTTCTACTTTGTCATGTTCATAAACAAATGGAACGTTTTGGCGCAGTGACCTAGACAAAGAGAGTTGAGATTTAACTGTATGAAGAGCCAGCTAGGAGACTGGATGGTGCTGAAGCAATCATGAATGAGGACCCTGTTCTCAGTGATTGGAAACATCTGTCTCAGTTGTTTCTAGTTTGTTCTTCACATGGGAGAATCCAGTGTAAGAACAAGAAGAACTTCTCCTTGGCGTATGAGTATTGCATGTTGCACATGGCAAAATGGGACCTTCTTGCATCTTTGTTATTGAATATGACGCCTGGAGTATTGTAGGGACAGTCTTGCAAAATGTAAGAGCAGCTGTCAAGTGCAAGGACATTTCTGTCTTTATTGAGTTAAATCCAGCAATGCCATGAAATAGATTTTGATTGTGTGTAGTTTAACATGAATACATTTGTGCAATTTGTGTTGGCACTTGACTTGTAAAGATATCAACTGTTCACTGTCCTGTACTTCAGCATTATGGTGGCAGCAGTGATATGCTAACTAGGCCTTCATTGATGAAGTCTAACGTTTGGAAAAAATAGTGTGAAGTCTACCAAAATTACTAATTACCTGCGTGGGGGGAGGGATGACAGGTGCTTTGTCAGTAGCTTCTTTCATTCCATCATTTCTTCAGTATTTTCAACTGTAAACAGCTATGGCGACGGCAATCCAGCAATGTGAACCATATACCGAAGACAAAGAGGTATTTCCCCAGTTCCCCTACGTAGACAGGGAGCTGATTCGCTCATATGGAGAGTGTCTGGTTACATAAAATAACTTTTCTTGATTAATGATAAATTAAAGGGGAGACACAGTTTAAGAAATGAGTCTAAACGATTAGTATGAGTCCATTCTCGATCTCTCCTGGATAAGAGTTCTTTGCTGTCAGCTCCCTTATGTTGAGTGAACGTCAAGAAGAAATGGAGGAGTTATGCTGTAGCTAAATGCCTTCTGTTTCAACTCAGAACTAAAATAAAATAAAAATTAAAAAGTCAACCAACTGAAAGAAACAACCAAACCAATGCAGGAACAGCAGTAGGTGACTTGGGATTCAGCTTCATTCCTGTTGTCTCATTCTCCTGTGGACTAATGAGAAAATGAAAGATCATGATTAATGCAACTGAGTGTAAGTTTTGGAAGATAATGAAGAACATAAATAAGCATCATACAGATTTACTTTCCCAGAACTGCAGCAGCCATTGTTAATGTGAATCTTTTTGGTGTCCTTCATGAATGAAATTAGAAATAACTAGGATTATACAATTCTAATAATTTAGTTTTAGTAACAGAATTAATTTAATTCATAAGGGATGCTGCTGTAAATGGCTGCATCAAAATATGCTGAAACAAGTGAGAATTTTATGAAAAAACAAGTGAAGATTAAAAGAATGCTTCTTTGTATGTTTATTTTTAGATTATAGGTTGTTTAAAATGTGGGAGTGTGTGTGGTTCTTAACTCTATTTTTTTTCTGTCAACAAACTGATTGCATTTGCACCTGCGCCATCTAAGTCTAGACAGACCTATCTTATTATGAGCAGTTGTTGTGTAACCAGTGGACTCTTAACACTAAGCCCAGTAAATTTATGTGGTCTTCACCCAGAGTCTTGAAAACTTTCTCATCTCCTCTACTTGAAGCTTCCCTACCTGCTTCAGCACGTTAGACTAGACTGCTTAATTTTCTTCTTCAAAACTGTTTCTGAGTTAGATCTATTATATTGCCTCAGTGTGCTTTATTGGAGATTGCTGGCAGCATTCTGTTAGAATTGTACATGCTGTGTCTCCAGTACGTACTCGCTGGAAAACTGGATGGCTGCAAGCTTCAGGTATTCCTTGCTGTGCTTAGTGACGATATAACAATTAAGCAATATTGTTTGTTATTGGAGATAATATTCACGTGTTTATCAGTGAAAGGTTTGCTGTGTCTGGCCATGGTGAAAGGGTTTGGAGGTGGAAAATCACTAATGTTTTGATTTATCATAGAAGAGGAACGGAAAAAGGAAATTGTTTTCATTCAGCCTGTGCTTTGGAAAAATGTCAGCAGAATTCTGGAAACAGTTGAAAGCTGTGACAGTTCTCAGAATGCCACAAATCATAGCCCGGACCTTGAGATGTGAAGTGATCCAGAGACTTTTTCACGTTCATGCAAAGTACAGTAAGACACTTCTAGGAGTTCAGTAGCAGCAATGTTATCAGTGTGGATGTTGCTCCTGTGGCCAGCAGAAAGCCAATTTGTTTTCACAGTGTAAGTCTTTTGGCTACTTTAACCGGTATTGTTTAATAATCTGCTTTCAAGATAGCTTTCATAATTGTTGCAAGAAATGGCAACATATTTTTTCCTAGTATTTATGTATTTCTGTAATATCCTTTGTTCCTGCTATGGATATTAACATATAGATTTCTGGAAATCTCTGATTGGTAATTT
This sequence comes from Bambusicola thoracicus, assembly GCA_002909625.1. Classification (NCBI taxonomy): domain Eukaryota; kingdom Metazoa; phylum Chordata; class Aves; order Galliformes; family Phasianidae; genus Bambusicola; species Bambusicola thoracicus. The sequence goes on along the minus strand of PPHD01005767.1, from coordinate 10,041 downwards.
GAGAAACTGCATTGTTTAGGTGTTCTGGGGTTTTTGTTTAATGTAGAACCATTGACTATCTCTCATATTCATTTTCCTCTTTTTATTTTTCCCCTCTTGATTTTTAGCTGAAAACAAAACTGCAGTGATCTAATACCGCTTGAAGCGCTGAGTTGTATGGCTCTGAGTGTTACTTTCTGCATTTCAGACAGCAGAGGGCGAACAAAAGCGCAGAACAATTGTCACAGATGGTCTGGTGGGTTTTTTGAGGCTCTAAAAAGTGGAGTGAATTTAAAAAGCCCAGGAGCTCATCTACCACACATCAGAATCTCCTGATTATATTGGTATTTTGTACTGCTTTTTTCAATGCAATGCATTAAAAAACTTTAAGATGTGATTTTTAATATTTTTCCTTTCCAAATGATGAATGCACAGTATGTTAAGAGCTTGTGTTGAAGCTGTGAAATTCTGAGTTATAATCTGGTGATTTTAATGTCATAAGAAGATTTCAGTACCTGAAGATTTCTTCTTTTTAAGATGCCATTTAATGACTTCAGGATTTTGGCTCAAGTAAATCCTTGTGGATATGCATTAAGATGCTGAAACTTTTTTTTTGTTTTTGTGGGTTTTGCTGTTGTTTTGGTTCTGTGCTTTTTCTTTGGTTTGTTTTTATAGATTTGCTTTAGTGTAACTTTGTGTCAGGTTTGTAATGGGCTTTTGAGGGTGAATGGTACGAATAGTTCTGAATTCAATGAAGAGTTGTAGTGTTCTATTAAAAAAAAGAAAGTCATAGGGACAGTCCCATACTCAGCTTCTCATACAATTCTGAGGCATCCTTTTAACACTGTTATCAGGCATGTCCCACACTTCTGTTCTGGAATTGGTATGCTCTTGTTTGTCATATTTTTTAAGTTTTACGTGTGTGTAGATGGAGTGCTCTTTCGTAGGTTGAAAAAGTTTCATTAGCCTCGATGGTGTCAAAGACATACACAATTTGTTCTTGAAAGAAAATGCTGTAATATAATTGCATAATTGTCTGCTTTCTTGTATTCTTTAAGTATACAGATACCTTCTGATTCTTAAGAATTTGCATGTTGACACTTAATTTTAATTTCATCATTGCATTTAGTCTCCTTGCTTGTTGATCTCTTCCCATTTCTAGCAACCCTCTCTGTGCAGAGTTCTCCTGAAGCTGGCTTATCCGTTGTGTTGCGGGTGCCAATGCTCAGCGGGTTTTGTGCCTTCAGCTACCTTCTGTATCTAGAACTCTAGCTGAACAGACACCGATGGATTTGAATATTGTTTTAGTGGGAAAACAATACGAAAAACAATTTGTATTAGTGTCAGTAAGTGTACCGGAAGCAGTGCTGTATTTTATTTCACAGTCTGGTTTCTTGAAGATTAGGTTGAGGAACTTGTTTGGTTATGGTCTGCTTTTGGGGTGGGCAGAGTGAAAACTTGACAGCTAAAGTTACTACAAGCACGCTAGTTCTAATTCTTAAACTGTTTCTTAGTATGTTTCTTATGGTATTTTGAATGTTCTGAAGATATGTGAAGATAGTGTATTATAAAGCTGTGAAGCTGCTGCTAAGCATATGAAACTTAAATTCTTGGGAGACGTGGAAGAATGTAATTCCTTTTTTTTTTTTCTTTTTTTCCCTGAGAAAGGTATTACTTACAAATATGTATATATTTTCATTGCAGCTGAAATTTTTTGAATATGTTGTAGACCCTCTGGCTCCTAACAGCTCTGTCCTTCCATGTAGTTCTGAAGGAAGAAAAAGTTCTGCTTTAAGAATACATAAAATGTTGATAACTCAAACTTTTTTTTTTTATCCTTACCGCAGAATATTTATAAAACCAACAACTTTGTAGTTTTCCAAAGATTTTTCTTTTTTTTAACCTTTTGTCAATCTGAAGTATTTCCAGAATTCAATGTGAGGACGCAGCTTCTGATGCGTGGGAAGTTGTTCAGGATATAGAGAAAAGAGTCGTTTGTTCATTTCTTCAGATGGCTCTTTATTTTGTGTTTTATTGTTTAATCCTTAAAACAAGAGAGAGGTGTTATTTTGCTTTAAAAGCAGTAACAGGAAAAAATGAATGAAAAATAGTCCGAAATAAAAATGTGTTTAAGAAACAGCATCAGTAACCTCCCTCAAAACTGCTACGGGGATGTCACGAAAGCACTGTAGTTTATTCATCCTTAAATTGTCAAGCCAGACAGAACATCCGCTATCGTTCTCCACTTCCAAAGAAGTTGAACTCAGTAGAGCTCTGGCAGCTCAGTGCAGGTGAATACGTTGCTGTGTTAACTGCCATTTCTACACAAATATGATTGTGGTCAGTTTAATCCGTATTTAATTTGAAATGTTTCTTTGCTTCAGATAATGTAAGAGCAGCTCTGGAAGGCGTTAAGTAAATGCTGCCAGGCCATACAGAATCACTTCTCCCTCAGACGCTGTCTGCTTACGTGCTGGTTTTTGTCTTCCTATCAGAAAGGGTTGCAGCAATAATAATGAAACATTCTGAGAGGAGAACATGGTCACTGATACATGAATGAGATGATAATAATTACTGCTTTGATGCCACGAGGGAGGTGCATGCTGCTGGAAAGGCTGTGCTGGCCCCGAGGTTTGTGTGTGCTAAAAGTCAACCGATAGAATTGGAGTGAGCAAGAATTCTCTCCTTCCTGTCACTGTGATAGGAACCTTGTGGGTTTTTTTTTGTTATTTTTTAATTAACTAGTAGAATTTCTATTTTATCTGTTTAACTGTTAGCTCTAGCACCTACCTCTAACTGCTTGAAGGAGTACTAATAACTTAAGCTTACGGCTTTTATATTGCTTCACATTCTGCTGAAGTTAAAAAATAAGATAAAACTTTGTTTGGTTAAACTTGGTTCATCAACTCATTGGCCAGTTACTGGTGTAAGAAGGCGCTATACCCATGTGGAACTCGGATTTAGATGTGAAGTTTTCAGCGGGTATTCAGCTTTTGTACCAAAATGAAAATCATTCTTCTGAAGTGAAATGCAGAAATGTTGGTGTGGAAATCCCTTTCAGCCAAAATAGTTAAGCTCTGTACCACTCTTTTTCTAAGATAAAAAGAAATGGATCTATAATAGTTTGTGGCAGATGGCAGAAAATGTAACTAACTGAATGTGATTCTGTATGGAGTTATTTGAGGTTTTTGGTGTGATTTGTTGTGAGTTCCTCTCCTCCCCCCTTTCCTTTCCTTTGATTGCGGTCTTTGTCCATTTATTCTTAGGATAGAATAAGATTTCTGAGCAGGGGCCTCTCTTGTGGTGCAAAGTGAGAATTGTTTTTAATTGAGCAGAAACATGTGGAAGGATCAGGAATATCTCAAGGGATTACAGAAAAATTCCAAATTTGTACTACTTACAGCTTGTGTTTAGAGCAGGGTCTGCTGGGAATAAATGTTAGTTAGTGTGACCTGTGACCTTAAAAACTGTTGACATGGATTTCAGCCAGAAACTAGCCACAGAACTCCTTTGTTAAGCTCATTCATAGCTCCTTGAAAACTCTAGTCAGTGAAAGTTGCCAGCTCAAATCTAAGGAAAGCAGGAAAGCAGAGCCCTTTCTTTCCTTCAAGCCCACCTCCCTCCCCCCCACCCCCGTTTTTTTCTTCCCATGCTTTGGAAACAGTGGACGCCCCTTAACCAGCAAGACTTCTTTAATAGGACTGCATCGCCTAAACTTGATTGGAATTGACAGCTTCCTGGCTCAGGCTTGCCAACTGGCAGGGCATTGATGCATAGGGGACAAACAGCTTTAAGGGCCTGTATACCACTGTTTGTGTATTTGCCTCCAAAACGTAATGCACTTCTGTTGTGATACCTTCTAATCTAAAGAAAAAATATCCCAAATCTATTGTGCTGCTTCTATTTTCACATCTTTCAATTATCTTGGGGAAAGAAATTAAAAAAAATAAAACCATACATTTATATATACATACACACACATACGTATTTTTAATTATGCAAGAGTCATCCTGATGTCTTCTAGAATTTTTCCCCTCCACTGATCAGACCAGAAGCCACAGAAATCTATGCTTGAGGAAAAAAAAAAGTAAAA